>JASCZW010016496.1:0-18590 GCA_034211315.2 Aedes japonicus | reverse complement strand
ATCACCTCAGCTTCTCACATTCTTTCAACTCGTTGTAGGTAGCAGACAACAGACCATTGGAAAGCGTTTTCCTGTTCGGAAGGGCATAGGACGAATTGAGAAGATGAACAAACTTCCTAAATTCAGGGTCCTCAACAATCGAGAAAGGATGATACTCCTTACAGATTGTTTTCAATAAGCTGCTTGTCGATGAGTCTGCTTCTCTGTACTGGCAAAGGTTTGAGTATGTCAACAAACTGTTCCATTGAGGCTTAAGGAATAGATTTGGACAAAGATACTGATGTGCTAGCCACAGCAGTATCGAATTTTGTTTTAGATTTTTGGCTCTCACTGATTTCATTTGTAGCAAAAGATGTCAGTTGTATATCACCTGATGCTTCAGCGGTTTTGCTCCAGCAGCTGAAGACTCTGTTTTCCCTGCTGATGGTTCTCCTCTGTTGTGCGGGACTCCCGGATGTGTCTGCAGTCAAATGCCGCTTCATGTTTTCCCGTTGACCCAGACGTCATCGAGATTGCAGCTTTACAATACCGGCAAATTCCTTTCCCTTCAGATCTGGTAAAATGGTACCAGATCTCGCTGATACTATTTGTGTCTATATTAACATAAAAGCATTACTATCACAGTCCAAAGAATATGTGCAGTACTACTTACTCTTGTTGGAATAAAGATGGAAACGATTCGTACCAAGCCGTCCACGAATTTTGAATGATTGAAAGAACGATATGAATGAACGTTTAACGGAAATATAGTGAATCAACTTGAGACACTGGAGTTGTCAGTAGCATTATATTCATGAGCGAAGTACAGGTCCCATCCAAATTACGCGGTGCCTGATCATTAACATGCTTAATAGTTTAGTAACTGTTGTTAATCGTTAATCTCAAGAACTTTATTTTCTATTTTCCACCCAGTTGGTGCCATCGCAAAATGCATAACATAATGCTATATCAATAGATTTGTAGAAGATTTTTTTTCAATCGTATGACAAAATGTTCAATCGCTGTATTTGAAAGTGCACTGTAACCCTAATGTCAATCAGAATTCATTCATTGAATATCACTCCTGCCCTGGTTCATTAGTTCAAACAATCATCATTAGGGGCTGTTCATAAACCACGTAGACAATTAAAGGGGGGAGGGGGGGAGGTGTTTCGAAAAAGTCTACGTTTGTCTACGATGGGGGAGGAGGGGATATTCCAAAAGTCTACGTAGACTTTTTTTGCTCTCTACAAAACGGATATTCATTCCTTCCACGCAGAGAAAAATACCGTCATAAAAAACTTATTCCAGGTAAATCCAATTATAAAATTAGTTTATTTTGGCCGCAAGCATAAACTTGATTTCTTTCTGACATATTCTATGTTTAAAACCAGCCCTAGTAGCACAATGTTGCCATTCGGTTGAGATATCATAAATATGACTTGCTAAGTCATAATCAAGTCACTACAACTAATAAAGGTCGTAGTGTGCTACATGGGAAGTGACTTCGATGTTTGAAATTAAAAATTAACATATTAATGATACGAATAAATGTACAAATTTTACTGGTTGCGTTCTAAATTAAATTTATGTATTCTATGAGTCTTGGTTATCTAGTCCTGGATTGCTAACATGTTCCGGTTTCAAGAAATTTGCTCAGAGATGCACTGCTCACAGTTTTGAGCCCTGAACTTTTTTAAAAATTGAATCAATACATCAAATCAGTGTAATATAGCAGCTTATTAAATAATGGAGCATAACATCCCGTTCACACTAC
The DNA here is from genome assembly GCA_034211315.2 of Aedes japonicus. Classification (NCBI taxonomy): domain Eukaryota; kingdom Metazoa; phylum Arthropoda; class Insecta; order Diptera; family Culicidae; genus Aedes; species Aedes japonicus. The sequence continues at coordinate 16,834 of JASCZW010016496.1, read as the reverse complement.
AACCTATATAACGTGGTATAAACTATCTTCATTTTAGCATCTATACATCTAAAAACTGTCTACGTTAAATTTCGGACACCAAAATGATAGTAGCAAAACAAAATTACACAATATTCAAAAATACCGATTGTTTTTTTACAAAAATAGATTTATATCTACATTAGAAACAGTTGATTAAGATGTTAATCCTTCTTTCTGTTAAATTCTCAAACTTCCTGTGGCACACCCGCAAACAGGTTCCGTACGTATCCTCGGAAACGCCAGCCGTGACGATTCTCCGTCTTCTTTTGAAATCATCGGTGCAATTTGCTTTCTTCTTAGTTTCGAAGAGTTTCTGCTTAACTAGAGCCCAGTACTTCTCTCTTGGGCGAAGTTCTGGACAGTTTGGTGGATTGGCTGTTTTTGGCATGTATTTGACCTCTTGTGGTTTATACCATTCCAGGACGGATTTCGCATAGTTACAGAACATATTGGAGAGTCGTGGTTTCTGATAAACAATAGCAACCGCTTTTGCAGACATTCTTTTTCGTACACATCCTTATTGATAGTGTCGGTAGAGACGAAACTTTTAGATTTTCAACCACAACTATATATGGCCTGCCAAATCATATACTTCTTCGAGAATTTGGACATCTTCTTTGTCCAGAAATGCTTGACAACGGCGTTCCTTTGCATTGTGGTATAAAAAGCCAGATCCTGAAGCTGTTTAAAGTCTTCGAGTACGTATGTTTCGTCGTCCATTTTGATACAAGAAAATGTTTGCGAAAAATTTGTGTCAAGCACCTTAGCACGACTTTTTGCAGTGAAATTTTGCATGTCATCATTCTTCACTTTGTACGGCTTCATTCCTTGCTCCTGCTTCGCATTTTGTACGTATGATTTTGACTTCCCCGCCACATTTCGCACAGAAAGATTAGGATTTTTCTCAATAATGGCTATCACCTTCTTGTCCATTTATCGGGAGCATACTTTTCGATTTGTTCCACTTCCCACCTTCTGATCCACAATCAAAGGCTGGCAAAATGATTTTCAAACACATAACACGGTACTTTTGGGAATTTTAGTTTCTTGGCAGGATCGCATACCGATAAATTCGTATTTCGCCGCCGTTCGTAAAAAATGCGTGTCCACTTGATTCGACGCCATTTTTCTGAATGGGACAAGTATGTAAACATCTTGTACCACGAAATAAAGTGGAGAGTTTCAGGTGTCACATGAGCGAAACGTTTCAGCGATGCGTGAAATAATTCAAAATCTATACAGAAATAAAATTGCCCGAAATAAACGCTGACAGGCTCTAGTTTTCACCAACAATAATTTGCGTGACATTTGATATCAATATCGTAATGTAGGTTGCAATGTGAACGGGGTTTAACGCTACACGCTAAAATTACTGTCTCTAATTATCTTTTCGAGAGGAAAAAAGGGATAACAAGAGATAGTAATTTGAGCGTGTTGGTTGTGTTTCTCTATTCGTTTTTTACAACATCGATAGATCGAATGCATGGTACCAACTCAATAGTAAGTTTATGATATCAACCACCCAAGCAACAAATCTCTGTCATAATTGGTTGCAGAAAATTGATTGTGACTTAATTGAGTTACATTGCAGTTACTTTAACTTATTTGCAACCAGTGTGCTACTAGGGCATTGAGTATTCTTATTTATACGTGAATGAGATGATCGTTGATAGTTGCTCCCATTTGACAAACATTCAGTAGAGGGTTTAAGCGCATGTGGGACAAAATAGAAAATACATTAAGAGGTCTGGGAAGACGTCAACTTACTTTGAAAAACTTTCAAAGAAGAGAAACTGAACTTGATATCTAAAGTGTAAACAAAAATAGCCGTATATGCTTTTATTGTGGACTGCATTTTGCGACAAAAGTGAACGCAGATCAACGCAACAGCATCCACAAGGCAGATATTTCGTCGAAAAAAATAAGACCACTTAAGATTCTGTTGCAACGCCAGGAAGAAATTCTTTGTGAGGTTGACGAGAACGGAGCTACGGAAGTTCTCACGTTTTGTCGAAATCATTAGACATGATATCCAAGAAACAATTCCACCAGAAACTTCCTCTGATGAACTTTAATTATTGGTTCAAGCAGCCATGGTGTGCATATGCATAATTGATTGTTGTTATTTTTTGAAAAATTATTTTTGAAATGAAAAATGAATAACAGAGGCACCAAGAGTGGACAGTAATGTTTTTGCTAGAATGAAAGATATGAAGAGAAAGTGTTGAAAGTTCCCTCAGTGCACTGCAGTGTACGGTAGCTCGGAAATAGAACAGATGTTTGAAAATTGAGTGAAACGGCATGGGTACTGCGGTACTCAAACCAAAGACGTCACCCTTTGCCTAACATCCCATTGTGAAGTAATTAGAGTATGATTGTTTGAGTTTTATTTCCTAAACCGTGCCTCAAACCACCACAGCCACATATTGTAGAACATTTCCCATAAATTAAAAAAAAAAAATTGATAAAGTCTACGTAGACTTTGAGGGAGGGGGGGGGGGTTGAAAAAGTCTACGAAAGTCTACGATGGGGGAGGGGGGGTTTGAAAGTGTCAAATTTCGGTCTACGTGGTTTATGAACAGTCCCTTACGAAACGAACACACTCTCAGAGATCCCATTGGCTATTTTCGTTCGAGAACGCCAACAGCAGTTGTGGTCTCTTTGGCGACGCGCGCATTTTTTACGCTTTGTTTGTATATGCTATAGATCTCAGCCTCGCTCCCGCTCTCGCTCTCTATCGTGATTCAGCCGGTGCGTGCGGTGATGCTTTGTGTTGCGCTCGCATCACCGGTCATTCAGTTGCTTGCTCACACGGTCGTTCACTCTTTAACTCCGCTCCAGGTTCAGTTCAGATCGTTCAGATTGACAATGGCGCTCCGTTCTGACCGGTTAGCGCTTCTTTTACCGTATGCGCTCGGTTCTCTCACTCTATAGCTGGCTCGTTCATTCACTGAACTAATTTCCCGCTCAATAACCCAGTCAGTTCCCACAAGGAAGAAATGCAATGAGGTTATGACTGAACCCCCGCTCTTTAAAATTGAGCGGCTAAACGCTCATTCACTCTGAGGAACCGGATCACCCGTTCAGTTCATGAGCGGATTGCCCTTCTCTAGTTGGAACGACCCCGTCAATCTTCCTCCCTATTTGGACCGATGCAGGCTCATAGGATTGGAGCCACTGTCAGATAGACGAGTTACGATGCAGCGGATATTCGTCTTCGATTTAATTACGGGAACTATAGACTGCTCTGAACTGCTCACACAGATTCCGTTCAACACTCCTGCTCGAAGGTTCCGGAATTCTCCGTTATTTGCAGTTCCATATCATAGAACAAACTACGGCTATAATAACCCGCTGGATTCATGTCTTCGCTCGTTTAATGTTGTCTGTGATGAATTTGATTTTAATTTGTCAAAAAACGTTTTTAAAAATAGGATTAGTTGTAATATATAGTTTGTAAGTTAAATAATTCAGTCTGTGCGTCAATTCGAAGACGGTGATGTAAATAAAATTTACTTGATTAGTTCTCGAGTTATGTAGAAATGAGTGTTTCATTTGTATGGGAGCGTCCTTTCCAGAGAAGAGAGGGGTCTTTAACTATCATAAGAATCTTTCCCGGCCCCAAATATCCCTGCATGAAAAATTTCACGCCGATCGGTTCAGTAGTTTTCGAGTCTATTAGGTTCAGACAGACAGACAGACAGACAGAAATTTATTTTTATATGTTTAGATTTCATCGATTTTTACCCATGCAATAAAAAGTTATGCACAAAAGAGAATGTTGTTTTTTGTCGGCTACAATATTCATTTACATTTTAATTCAGTGGTGATTTTTGAGCTTTGCTCATTTCTAGGGCACCAATAGTCAAATAATATCAAAACTATTTTAAACCTAAATAATTAGGGTGAAATGGATCGCCTGGAAATAACTCACACGTAATGAACAAAAGGAACACAAAATTAAGAATTCTCAGGTGAATACCTCTAAAGACTTAAAAGCCAAAGGAAACTCGTTTTGTTTTTGCTTTCCGAGAAATGAGCGCCTAGCAATTTATTTCGCAACAACTCCCACTCAAATTCCAATAAATCATTTCCCATCGTCATCATTGTGCAAATCAACACTATCCTCCCTCCGACGTTAGCAAGTTGTTCAAATCAAGCCAAGCATCATCCGGTGGTATCTGTGGTAATGTGCCTCAACTCATTTTCATCCTGTTCAAAAAGCTAGACCCTAATCACTCCCCCACAGAGGCAAGCACAATGAAAGCGATTGTTTGCGACCGAACTGGCATTTTCCGAACCTGCATGCGGAACTCATTCAAATTTGCAATTTACTCGGCAGCAAAACCGCAAACTATTTCACTCTACGACCGCAAAACTATAGGATGTTAAAAGCAACTCAGTAGCTTCGATGGTGTCCTCCCGAATCCGGACGAGTGGACAATGGCAGCAGAGCTTTCTTCACTCGCTCAATTTATGCTCGCACTGCCAAATGCCAGGACATGAAGATGCAAACATTGTCAAAAGCTTCGCCGAGGAACGGATCTCCTCTGCGGTTTCGGATGTGAAATGGAGAATGCATGGCCAGCAGCGGAGTTGGCCTGCGGTGGCGAAACCAAATTGAAGTAAACAATTTGCTCCTGACTGTTTTGAAATTAATTAAAAATACTTCCTGCTGAGGTTCAAGGGTTTTCAAAACCACACCACGCGCGTTCGAGATGATTTCCATTAACTAGTGTATGTGTGGGAGTGGGTTTGATTAAAGGTTGAAACCCGAAGGGCTGACCTCAACCGTTCGACCCAGGACGATGATGGCCTGCTCCCTGCCAGATTGCAGCAGATCTTGGAATTTCTAAATTAAAATAAATGACTGCTTCCGCTCCTGCTCCCCCTGCTCGACGTGGGAGGATGGAAGGCATCATAAGATTGAATGCCTCAATGCCTGGAAAGTTGAGTACAAAAGCAACACCTTTTCCCAAGTTTGCAGCTTGCATGTGCGGAGAAATATAAAATTCCTGAAATAGTTTACTCTTGCCAATGAAGATACCGAGTAAATCCTACCGGAAAGTTATCCATATGCTAGCACGAAGGATTATTGCCGGGCAGAGCTATGTAGTCGAGTTGGAATGTCCTTCCCGGAATCTTTTGCAAGAACTATGTGATAACGATAAGCCAAGTGGTTTTGAATCATGCCGCAACGAACGTTCAACGAACAACTTCAATATAACAAATTAAGCTCACTGACGAGCGGCGACAGGAGGGCGCCACCGCAAATCTGATCCGATATTGCTTCCATTACGTGACAGGAGCTGAAATCACGGCACACCGAAAACGACAGATGAAGTTAATCAATTTATTTGTCCGCGTGGTGCCGCTGGGTGGAAGTTCTGTTTTTTGTTGCAGGATTTATTTTCATTCCATGAACACGTTATATTGTTCATTTGTCCTGCTTCCACACAAGTTCTGAAGACCATATTCTAGCAGTGAGTGATGTGGTGGAGCAACCGATTGACAAACCACAATTTGTGCAGCGTTGAGTGCATGTGCGGCTATCGATACGCGCAATTTGTTCGTTGATTGGTAAAAAATATATTTCGAGTCACTTAGCAGGGATGTAAAGGTTGAGGAATTTCAGAGTATGCAAAACCTAGCATTTCATTTTCTGGACGTGGCTTAAGAAAAGTTCGAACATAAAAGTTACATTTTAATTCAATGGATTGCAAAAAATAAATCCAAACTTTCCAGCAATCCCCAGCCTCTCCATTGTGAAACACCAATCGATTCAGTAACCAGTGCTACGCAATCAAGGAGGAGCAATCCATTGTTATGCACCACCAAAAGTGTGGTTAACGTTTCGTGGTTTTATTTTACGGCGACCCTGCTCCCCTTAATTGATCCATTTTGCCCGAAATTTGGCTCCCCTAAGCCCCAGCTACAGTTAAAATGCACCGAACCGATAAATTGTGCGGACCAAGACGACTTTCATTCCCACAGGAACGAAAACCTCAACCTTCTTTGCGACGAGCAACCCGAATGGAAATCATCAACCTGCATAAATGAATGGATTCTTCACAGAAAATTAAACAAAATTCAAATTCACCTCCACTGACTGGGTGTCATACCGTCGCCATCGTGTGGTCCCTTGGCTTGGAGGGTTGCTTTCCCGAAAGCGATACACTTTCCCAGAGTGGTCTGCTTGGTCAACCCAGAGCCGGGACCACGTCTCTTCCTTCCTTCACTGGAACCTTATTCAAACCACCGAAATGAGGGATCATTTATGCATTCGAACTGTGGCAGGGGCCCTGGATGCCATGGCATGGAAATGAAGCTATCCGGCGTCTTTTTCCGTAAATCGACAAGGACGAGGAGGAGAGGTTGCTTTTTGGTTTGAATTTTAGCACCAAACCCGGATACTCGATGCAGCTCTGCTCCGCCCCATTGGCCGTGGACTTTAGTTACAGTTCAAACAAATCGAGCGAAACAAAACGTGGGAAACCGTAGAAGGAAGGTCCTGCTACTGGTGTTGGCGTCGTCTTCTTGGGAACAGCTGCTGCTAGCTTTCAGCGGTTTTACAAAATAGATGACTGAATGCTGATCTGTTTGTTGGAGGATGATGATTCTTACCGGCTCCAGAAACGAATGCAATCGATTGAAAAGTTGATCAAACTTATTCTGAATCCTAGAGGGTTTGAGCTGTTTACTGGAATACTTGTAACTATAAGTTAGAAGAAAAATTATTAAAAAAAAGAGAAGAAAAATTAGTAATCTCCATTTAATTCCAACTACCTTTGCTTATCTTCGACAGATACGCGTATTTCGTCTACAATATGCAGACTTCTTCAGTGTCTCGTACTAATAACTCGACGATATTGAAATAGTTGAGTGTTAAAAATCTGCAGTCAAAATGTTTGTACAGGGAGAACGGTATTTTTCGGAGTTGAACGAACTGCACCACGGTCACGAAATTTCGACAGAATTCCTTCAAATATTTAAGGAGGGGTTGTGTACCATAGGTGCACTGGCTGCCAACAAATTGGTCATGTAGCTGATTGCGCTGCAGGCTGTTGCTAGCAAGCCTGTGTGTGTGTGTTTGTCATTTTTTGATAAGGCGCTACGTGCAACGGCTGAAATTACCTAGGGGCGCGACTCTTTCAAATTATCACAGATTTAGAAAAGAAATGATGTTTAATCAAAATGTCTTGTCCAAACCGAATGAAATTTAAAAAATTCTAAAAAATCCGATTCAACCAAATTATCGGATTTCATCGAACGAAATCGTAATAAGCGATTCGCATCTCTTTCCAATCGACCAGTTTTGAGGTCATCGCTACGAAAGATGATCGACGATTTTTCACGATTTCATCCTATATTTCGATATAGTCGATATTTGCAAAGTTTCAACGATTATTGTGCCTTAAACTTATTTAAACATATATATTGTTTAGAGTGTCCATTGGCAACATTGGCTGTCAGCTTGGCTAATCAGGAAAAAAGGAGAGAAAAGCGCAGCGATGTGGCAGAGGTGTTGTATCACATACCAGGCCAAACAAACGAGTCAAAGTCTTGTGGCGTGATGCGAACTCCGACAAGGTGTTTTGGCATGCTAGCTGTTCTGGCAGCACTGGCCGTACACAGACATACGCGCCAACGAGGTAAACATGTCAGATGACGAGCATATGGTAAGAAGAGTAGAGTAGAAGAGAGAGAGAGAGAGAGAGAGAGAGAGCGGGGAGAGAGAGAGCGAGAAGGGATATCCGTCAAAGGTAGTAGAGGAGAAAAATATAAACAAACTGAATTGTATAGTGATAGAGTTCAATAGTAGTTGATGAAATTTGGTGAAAATTGAGTTAAAGTTGAATTAAGTGAAATTGAGTCGAGTTCCGTGTGCTAACTTTAAATTTGGTTGTACGATCACAACACAAAGACGGTGAGTAGTGTGACCGTTAGATGAATGACAGGAATTAAATAAGATCTCAATCGTAACAGCTGACTACACAACAGCAAACGGTACAGTGGTGCCTAAGTTTTCTCGCGCGGCCCACGAACATTCACGTAAACGGTCTACATTCGACATACGACGTAGTACAAACAGGAATTGTACGACAGACAGGTAAATTTTAAGTGCCCAACAAAAAATGATTATCTGCAATTAATTCATAATCAAATGATAAACAGAAATTAGCGAAAACGAGGTAGCAGGAGGTTGTGGACGGAAAGCAAACTAAAAATTGTGAGTAGGCATAACCATCAACACTATGACAAAAATAACTTGACAACTATATTCAATTAAACTCCGCAGTTTGATCTTCCTGTAAAGGTGATAGCCTAAAACGGTTTGTTTTTACATCCGACCTTTGATCCGAACACTAGCAGATGCCACACCTACACCACATCAGTGGGTATCTGGCCTTAATAATGATTGTTACATTGTTATAACCTGCAACTGTAGATTGAAGACCGGAATAACTCACTAGCGCCAAATGATTTTACTCTATATCCCTATGTTCGCATTGTGGGTCATCTTCATCATTTGTGGCGCATCTAGTGCGCTGTACGGCGCACCTGATTTTCTACACAGCTCCACTAGATGCGACATTTTGCTGCCATATGGAAACGCAGTTAAATTTTTTGCACGAGTATTTTTTTCCGGTTTTGAGCTGCAACGAGAATTATTCTTCAAATTACAGGAAAAATGGAGGTGATTGTAAACGAAAATGTTTGTTGTTTCAACAGTTTTCGTTTGTTTGTCTCAAACGGAAATTCAGTTTAAATCATACTTAAATTTGTTTGAAACAAACCCTACGCGTTGGTAGAAATTAACCAACAAATCTGTTTGTTTTTCATAGCTGTCATTATGAACGTACACGATCAAGTAAAATTTATCAAAATCGTAGACTCTAATGCTCCTTATCGGATGAAATCCGATTGAATCGGATGAAATCGAGAGTAATCGAAAGTAGCAGATATTATTTTACCATATTTGGATTAATGAGCGTTATTGTCGAAAATGAAAAGAACCATGGATAAATCTAACTTAACCACTATGAATGGATGAGTGTCGCACCCCTAGGAAATAACATGCTTCTTCAAAAGACCGAGAAGGTTTTAATTCAAATGCGGCCGATTTCAAATCCAATTTGAATTTGACTAATTTCACTTTGAGAGTATTTGTTTGATTTGAATTTATCTTACATTACTATTCAAGTTCTTACCAATTGACAGACAGCAGTGGCTAATACAATTTAAGTTTTCCTTTTGTTGCATATCGGAGCATTATGTACATTTTTCAAATGGCTGCCGTCACGAAAAATTGAATCAGCGGACGCTAAAAGAATCGATCATTTCTTGATTGATTTATTTTTTGAGATTTTAAATGATGCAATGTTCCTAATCTAATCTAATCTAATCTAATCTAATCTAACACAAACGCAGCCAGTACGAGAAAGCATCCTGGAAATAATTGGGTTAGATGACGCCCAATTATTTTTTTTGTCAATATTGATGCTTGCAGCACATCAAAGACATGATACAAGCATCAAAGCGGCCAGGCCTACTGCGTTGCATTTACCGCAAAAGATGATTCTGTAAAATGAGTTGGATTCAAACAAATAGATTTGAACTACAACGCATTTTGTGAATCTACAGGGGAAGATGGATGCGTGGACATACCGTACCATACGCTCCGAGATAAAAATATTAAAGTAAATCATGAAAATCCAAGTTATGATAAAAATGGTAATTCAAAAAAATGAAAAATCATTATGCAATGTCATATAGAAAAGTGTTTACAATATAGTGAAGGAATATTATAATGTATAATGATAATAATAATTACACATGTCAGCAGACTGTTGTCCTGCTGCAATATTAGAAGGGTTTGCGTATCTCTAATGAACCTCAAATTATTTTACAAACACTTGGAAACTCAATGGATGACCTGAAATTATATATAAAGAATAGTATATCTACAATATCGATGTATTGTTGCGTTTCCATGCACCGCTATACTCATTTGGGGTGAATCTCATAGGATCAAATGATGACATCCACTGGTTGGTCATTGATCTCATTTCATCTAATTTAAAACAAACGTAGCAGAATTGAACAGCATTTTATTTAATGTGTACATAACAGTTGAAAATCCACATCCAGAAAATTTAATACGATTAAATAAAATTATAAACAATGATATGATGAAAATAGAACAATGTTATAATGAAATACTAAATAGTATATTTAAAAAAAATGTAAAACATGTATTTACAAAATACATCTGTAATCCACTACTTTAATACTGAAAAGAAAAGTATAGGTATGTGTTAATATCCTGAATGTCCTGTAAAACCTGAAAAACAGAGTAGATCATTAAAACTATCATAGATAAAATTTCAGTTAAAAGATGTATGATGTTTTTCTTTTTCTGAAAAGCCCCTGAATAATCTTAAAGGCAATTTTTGATAAGTTTTCCTTGTAATTTTCTAGAAACATTCCAAAGACAGCAGTACAAATGATCTAAGAGCCTGGCTTGATGATTTCTGATAAAAATTTCTCATACCAAATTTATTTACATATATATATAATCTCATGCTGCTAATTGTCGCATGCTAGTCTTAGAAAGTATACTAAAGGGTGTATTCGATAAAAATGGCACACAGAAAATCTTCTGTAACTTTTGAATCGTATGAGTAAAAAACCTAGAAATTTTAGTAAATCTTATCCATAGTGTATTATTAACACCTGCCAAGTTTCATAGTTATACATTCAGTAGTTCCAGTCATGTCGTCGAAACAAGAAATTGTCCGTGAGAAAATTTTGTGCACTCACAATCAAAATCCAGGGCGTCCCACCGGTGGATTGCTAAAAGGCTTGGAATTGCAAATACAACTGTGTCTTGTGTAATAAGAACCTTCACAGAACGTCTGAGTGTCCAAATGAAGGAAGGGAGTGGTCGTAAAAGTGGTCCAATGGACAGTAAAATGGCCAGGAAAGTCGTACAACAATTCAAGAACCGTCCAAACATGTCAATTCGAGATGTCGCTAAAAAGTCAAAGGTGTCAGTCGGTTTTGTGCAGAAAACCATGAAGCGTGCTGGGTTACATGTTTACAAAGTGCAAAAAGCCCCAAACCGGAATGAAAAACAAAACATCACTGCGAAAACATGCGCCCGGAAACTTTACACGAAGCTGCTCACCAAATCCGGTTGCATCGTGATGGATGACGAAACATACGTCAAGGCCGACTTCCGTCAACTTCCTGGGCAAGAATATTTCGTTGCCAAGTCGAAGTTCGATGTTCCGGAGGATGTTCGAAAGAAGAAACTATCGAAATTTGCAAAGAAGTTTCTAATCTGGCAGGCGATTTGCGGATGTGGTGAAATAAGTGCTCCTTTCATCACTTCCGGAACAATAAACAGTGCGATTTACAAGGAAGAGTGCCTTAAGAAGCGTCTCTTGCCGTTCATTAAGAAGCACAAAGGATCAACTCTGTTTTGGCCTGATCTAGGATCCTGCCACTACGCTCGAAACGTATTGGAGTGGTACCGAGCCAACGGAGTCAATTTTGTGCCAAAGGATATGAACCCACCAAATTCACCGGAACTTCGTCCAACTGAAAAATTCTGGGCAATTATGAAAACGGAACTTCGCAAACATCCCAAAACTATAAAAACAGAGCTAGAATTGAAGAAAACTTGGGTAAAAACAACAAAAACACTGGGAAAATCGGTTGTACAGAATATGTTGGGTGGAGTGAAAAGGAAGGTGCAGGCATTCGGGATGGGAGACGAAATTGAATAAAACAAATATTGTAAATCAACTCATTAGTAGTTCTTCATTCCCTGAAAATTTCAAGAAAATCCGATAATCAGTTTAATTTTGATGAGTATATATGTGTGTGCCATTTTTATCGAATACACCCTTTAGTTGAATTTTAGAAATGCAATTTATAGGTTCATGCTTAAATGAAAAACAAATTGAGCATCTAACTACAAAAGATATGGATATTAAAAACATTATTATGTGAGCACACTTGCTGAACACACATTTCCACAATACAGAACGACTAAAAACACCAAAATGGAACCTCCAAACCGCGAGGTGAATTAAATCGGAAGGTGAAACACATAACATATAACAAGACTTGCCGATTCACATTAAGGAGGAATGGTGGCAGATCTGACCGTGTTTTGAGACTGTAATTTAAAATATATAATGGGTACTTATCTGTATTCTAATCGGCAACCTAATATTCATACGATATCCTGTTACAAATGTTTTTTTTTAATTCTAAAAATCATAATTATTTGTGTGTATTAGGAAAACTTTTTCAGCAAAATTTTGTCCATGTTGTCCCTATCTTTAAATTGGACAAAAAATGAAAATTTTACCATCACAATTTAAAAAAAAAACAAACATAAGGTATTTTTGGAATTTAGAATTTTAAGTTTTAACTAAGATTTTTTCGTGAAATTATTTTTTTAGGTAAATTTTTTTAAATGGTCATTTTGATTTCCTACCATTTCTTTTCAGACACTTTTTCTATAAAACGAACCATTTCCGACATACTTTTTTCTATAACTAAACACTTAAAAATTATTCACGAGGTCGGTTAAACATTTAACTGGATTCACTCGGCATTTTGGTATTTAGCTGATAATTCGGTAAAAAATCAAACGATGCCGAGTCTCAGCATTACTTGAAACTGAAACATCGGGTAACTTTACTATAAAACCGATTCTCGGCATCACTATAAGCCGAGCACAAACGTTAACCAACCTTCAACCGACCTCAGCTGCCTATCATGCCGAAATATCGGTTTAACAGTGGTGTAAGCCGAAGTTCGGCTTTTTATCTGTCAACCGTCATGCGCCATATTGTTTTCATTTGCAAGTGGAGTAAATCGTATGTTGTTTGTGGAGCGGTGAAAAAACATACATTTATTGGCACTACATCAATTACATTGATAAAACCTCGTCAACAATTCTACGCCGATTTACCTGGTTCGTGGCTGCTTCTCTCCATCCTCGGTTGCGCCCCATCTCTCTAAGTCTTGGCTGTACTTGATCCGCCCATCTAGTTCGCTGAACTCCACGCTTTCTTGTACTAACCTGCTAGCGGATTTGAAGCAAAACATCATCTTTGCAGGGTATTGCATATAGGCATGAAATTTTCAATATGTCGATGAAAATCTAATCCAAAATTTCAGTATTTACATACAATTTAACCGAAATCTCGGTAACCCTCATTTTGTTTGTTTTAAATTTTAACCGATATATCAGTTTGCTAATGCCGAGATTCCCAGCTAACTAAATGAGTTTCCAGTTTGAACCCAAACCGAGAATATTGGTTAACATAATAAAGCTGAGGTCGAAACCGAGAGGTCGGCTGTGTGAATCTCGGTTTTAGAGACGAGACTCGACATTTAATTCTGAGTGTGTATGGCCCTTATAAAATCGTTGTGTATAACTAGCTATAAATGGTCATGATTTTCTCAAGTCGTGCTTATCAATTCCATAAACCACCTTATGAATTACATGACTATTGTTTGTGGGTAGTAATCATAAGGTATGAAATACTAAAACGCGCGCCTAAATTATTCTTTTGTTTACTCTTGATGAATCCGGATTCAACATGATCCCGATATCTCCGAGCTGATGTACTTCCTTCGAACACGGAGAGTAAATCAGGATTCAAATCAAATCAACTACTGGAAACCACAATTTAGGTAAAGTCCAATACTAATTATAAACGACCTCCTTGGGCTGGTTCCAGTGGTTGATCCGCTTCTTATGTATGCAATGTAAAGCGTGGTAATTTATACGGGCTTTTAGAGTTACAATATTTTTCATGAAGATCCAAATGAGTAGTCTTGTCATAAAATTCTTTATTAATAAACAGTAATTGTACTGAAATAACTTTTGTGATCATTGAGCTAGCATGCGCCTGTTTTATTTCTATTACAATACTCACCCATCATTTCGGTATTTGAATGCAAATTTCACCTTCTCTATGCTGTGAAAAATTGTCCGTAACTCCCACCACATCACTTGTGCTGTTCTTGGTATCCATAATTATAGCAACAGTTTTAGTTTATTATCACTCTTTATATGATTCATAAAACTTTAAACTTATGCTGATTGAATTGCGATCTTTTCGAAGAAGAACTAGGAACACTCACATTTTTAATAAAATTCATTTTTAAGAGCAAGCTCAAACACGTTCCCACAAACTATAGGGCAAAGCAATACTGGCAATCACGGTATCCTAAAAAGTCACTAAAGCTGGACGGGTATAATGAGCGGGACATGTTGTGAGAATGCCTGAGATTTTAAACAGATGCAATGTTCCACTACGAAACTAAAGAAACTAATCAAACTGTGTAACGTAGTCTACGTCACTCGGTCGTGTGTTATACACAACCCCACTGATTTAAAAAAAAAGATTAACTTAGCCACCCATCACCACCTCGGTTGTTGCTAGCATAGTAGTCATTCAGAGTTACTGTTTACCGGGTAGAAAAACATATTGGAAGAATGATTTTACACATAGTTGCAAATCGGAAGTATCGGAATCATACGATAATGATCTGGAATTCATGAGCCAAATTTTGACGCATGCACGGAACAGGAGACGTGGAGGAAAAGAGGGGTTGTGCTAAAATTATCTATTTTCATTATAGCTATTCATATAAAATCAATCATCATAAAGGGTGTTCCGATTAAAATTTGGTCAAACAGTAATTTGTGCTAGTCGATCAAAGTTTTTATTAATAAGTCAATTTTTTTTTCTTTTCCAAAATCTGTTAATAGAAAATACAGCAGATATATTCAGCTAAGCTTCTTTTCTACCGAATGCGAACTGCCGGGTCATTCGTTTACCACCTGCCATAAGATTTTTTTCAGTCTCCTTGTCAACTTTATTCTCCGCAGAACACCAGTTTGGTTTGAGCTGTTTCTCGCTCACAACAGTTTTTTGAGTCTTTTTAAGGTTCCGCTTGACGATGGCCCAATATTGTTCGATTGGGCGGAGCCCTGGCGTGTTCGGAGGGTTCTTGTCCTTGGGCACCACTTGAACGTTGTTGGCTGTATACCACCCCATTGCCTTTTTTCCGTAATGGCAAGATACTATATCCGGCCAAAATAGAACGGAACAATTGTGTCGCTTCAGGAATGGCAGTAGACGTTTTTGTAGGCACTCGCTCAGATAAATTTCCTGGTTGACGGTTCCGGTCGCAATGTAAACGTATTTCTTCACCAACTTTAACAGTTAAATGTGCTTGAAAATATCTGCCACCTTTCCCTGTCCGGTTGCCGTACAGAATGCCTGTCCAAGAAGCTGTTTAAAGTCTACCTTAACGTAAGTTTCATCGTCCTGCACCACGCAATCAAACTTCGTCAGCATCAGTGTTGGAATTCTCATAAAAATATCAGTTCATCGTACGATACCTTTTCACTTGCGAACTTCCCGTTGCTAGTTTCACATGCCAACGTTTCTTGAGTGAACTTTCTGGATGAGAGAATGAAACATAGCGAACTTTTCCTACTCGAATCACCGACGCGAGGATACGAATAAAATCAGATCTTGTTTTTACTCTGTAAAATATTATTTCGCATTTCATGGAAACGAAATCTAGACAGAAAGATATCTCCCTTAAATTACATCCCGCATGATGACTGTGTGGCCGGGGAGGTTGGGTTGAATTTGTCCTCAATGCGTCACGCCATTCCAGCAGAAGTTTCCTACCACTCGACTTTCGCGGCGGCACAATACTTAAAAAACAAACATCACAATTCACGTGAAGATTTCAACAATCAACAATTTCGCCAACTTGGCGTGAGAGTAGTAGTAGATTTTCGCCATGCACGTGCAAAATTTTGATGTGTTGCTTCTCTTCCTTCGACGACATTTTGATAACTGAGGTGCTAATCTCAAACCAAAATAGAGGCATGACTACACGCACACATCTTCAAAATGAGGGTCGTGCAAATTTTTTAATGCAGGATGAAAGGAAATGTGTCAAGTTTAAGTCGACCAAATTTTGATCGAAACACCGTTTAATTGGTATTATGCTATAGGCACGTGATACTTCCGTTGTGATATTCTCATAATGACCGTTCAGAATGGTTCAACAGATGCATAAGAGATCATACCCGATGAGATTTCACGCGTTTACTAAATTCCTTCACATTTAGTTATAGAAGACAAGAAATTTGGCATTTTACTTCGTTTTACATTTTGGAATATCAGAGCAATAATCCGCCACCGCATTGCAGGCCGTCAATTTATCGGATCGGGCAAGGAATTTATCGGATTTGGTAATTTACCCACTGGTTTTTCTTTTTCGCTTGATGAAAACCCTACAGGCACTACGGAGAACATAGATTATTCTTCAACCACAGAGGTGGAAATAGATTCCAAAGGAAGCAAACAGAAAACAGAAATAGGAAACATTAAAAAAAGAAGTTAAGTTGGCAACGATCGTGAAAAATCAACATAAAATCAACCAGCAGCAACACCAACATGTGCGAGTATGATAGAAGAGAAGCAGCTATTGGCTGATCATCACGAAATTAATTTCGTACATTGTACAAAAATGTGTGATGATAGCATTTCATCAGATGACAAGCAATATGATTGTTTCATAAAATTTATTAGACATTGTTAGACTAACATATGAAAAGGCCGAAAAAGCCAAAATGTAAACCAGTCATATTGTATTTTATTTGTATTGAACATAATCACTACAACTTTACCTTGAAAAAGACTTTAAAATTATGCACTTCCTTAAACAAGAAAAATAAATAATGGCATTAACA
>JASCZW010016495.1:0-18605 GCA_034211315.2 Aedes japonicus | reverse complement strand
GAAAGGCCGCTGCCTCTCAAAATCCCTAAAAGTCGAAAATGTTCAATAATTTCATTTATAATTTACATTTCATATGAAGTGTGATTATAACACTAATTGTATACGGACCCGCATCCACCATAGACCTGAAGAAAAACCAGATAATGTCGTCTTCGCCACGGAAAAAATTGATTGAAATTATTTTACCAACTTGGCATAACCATGGATGATCCTGAAATTGTATAGCATATAAAGAATACTGAACTGAAATTTCGTTGTGCTGATCTGTTCAATACATGTGATGTAACACACAATGGAACTGACTATTAGCTACGGGTCTTGTTTCCTACTGAACCCTTGCGGCGTTAAGATAGCCAGTAAGTTTAGCGCAAAGTACGGAAAATCCCTTGTGTGGCAGTTAGGTACTGCTAAACCAGAATGATTTTGACCTTCATGAATTCATGTGCTCAACTCTGACAATTTCTGAAAATTCTAAATGCTCCTAAAAGAAGAAATTTTTCTTACTACATACCCTGTCTCCTCAGAATTCATCCCCATAAATTTTGCAAGCAGCGTTGATGCTTTCGCTTGATATTACTTCCTTCAATTTTCTCTGCCTTGTACATGAAAAACACCCTCACTAGACTAGTCGTAATCCATCAGTCATGTAATGTTTACACGAGATTTGCAGAACATAACATATTGTAACCTAGACATATGACCATAGATATCACTAAAATATGACCGCATTTACACATTTTTTGCCTAAGTCTAGTGATTTCAACTATATGGATGGTTCCTTCCTTGCCGCAGTTCCAACGCAACCAGGGCATCTGGTCCTTCTTCTTGTACCAGGCAGGTAAATAAAGATAAAGGACGTTGGATGATGGATGGATTTATAAAGCAAGGCCCGTCGTCAAGACAAACTATGGTGTGTCGGTATGCGTTAGCATCGTTAATTTCCATTTGTGTCTTATATAAGTGGTAATAAAGCCTGTCTAATGCATTAAAATTCTGAACTTATATTCTTACTTCTTGACTCGTTTATCACTACTTCGACGGTTTTAGGTGTGAGGATAAATCTTCTGTCTTATGGTTTACGGTTTATTTCGTCTAATTGGTGGTATCGGAGGCAGTCAACTGATCAACGTTTGATGTATGCGCTGGGGTGACAACGGGGCTGACAATGCCATCTTAAGGAAATAATATGTACATGAACAATCGTTCATATTTGCACTAACTGATTCAATCTGAAACCTTTCTGAGCTTAGCTTTGACGTTGAAAGTTAAATTGAAAAGCCGCTACGGGTAGAATTGGCCTTCAAACGCTGAATTACAATCAATGGACTTTCTCGGAACAACCCTTGGGATTATGCCATTTGACAGAGCTTATAAGTGCAAGAAAGCAAAAAGTTTGGCGGGTTGTTTGGATGCAGAACTGAAATCAAGCCGTCGCATTGGTTTACTGGGCTATAAATGAAGAAATCGCATGTCATGCCAAATGATGGTACCACTACATCTCTTGTAGCTGATTTGCAAGGTACCAATCAGTTTGTATGGATATTAAAACAAAAGGTATATTATTCTGAGGTTTAGAGGATATTTTAAATCCATATTAACAGCTATGTGTGTGTAAACCATTAACAGGGTACGAATAATAAAATGTAATCAAATGGAACTTCATGTTAACACCCGTGTAGTCTTAAAGCAGGTACATTGATACATGTATAAAATGTTGACAAGA
Organism: Aedes japonicus; assembly: GCA_034211315.2. NCBI lineage: Eukaryota > Metazoa > Arthropoda > Insecta > Diptera > Culicidae > Aedes > Aedes japonicus. The sequence continues at coordinate 16,882 of JASCZW010016495.1, read as the reverse complement.
TATTAATTCATCAACCACAAACACATTTAACTTTAGTATTTTAAAGTAAACTCTTATAGGAAAGGATTGAAGATTGTTGCATTTTTTGACTTTTTCGTGAGTTATATATTGACACTTAATTGAATTTGAGTTAAACTTTTCCATCTAACATTGATTTAGGCATTTGAACATTGGTTTTTACATTAAGTATCACCTTAATATGTTTTACCATTTTGAACACAGGGAATGATGAAAATCCGCTATGAATAGTTTTGTGTACGTAGCAAAGCGTATAACTAATAGAATCAGTTAATTTTCATGTTGCTTTTCTTAATGATGTAAGCTAATAGACATAGAAACACGTATTGCAAAATGTCGGTAGTGTCATTCATTAACCACACACACATTAAGCCGCAAATATCTGCAAGTAAACTTGCGCGAAAGGATTTAAGTTGTTGCATTTTTTGACTTTTCGAGTCTGTCCAAAGCAGTTTGGTTCAACTTTCCCGCTTTTAAGTGAATTTCAAAGGTATTTCAACATATTTTATGTCATGGATATATAAAACCTGAGCATGTTCCATATTTCACCAGTTTTCAGGAGTATTGTTATTTTCTATTCTATTAACAGTTGTGTATGTATAAAGAAAGCTACAAAAGTATTTAGATTAAAAGCGGTCATATTACCGGGGGTCCACCTCTCCTCCATCTGTAAAAATCTCCATCCCTATCTTGCACTCGTTGCATGAACCACGTATACCAAAATGTTGATTTAAAGTCTTTTTTGAACCACAACACATAATAGCTGCAGTATATGCAGTTACTGTGTTTTTTTGTCAAATGCTCTTCGTACGGTTTGCCTTCAGAACTGGTATTGCATTCTTCTGCTTTCTGCCTACATTTGCTTATGTATTTTATCCAAAATAACATACAAAACATTAGAAAAAAACCCAACAGGTTCAGTACAATAGTACATGTGGTTAAGTTATTTTTAAAATAATTATTAACAATCAATTTTGCGACCGATAAATTGAGATAGATTTTTAGGTACAGTTGAAATGTACATTAGAGGATGTATATCTTTGATATTTGGACTACAAAAATCGGTAAAAACGCTCAGAAGATACAACAGAGTATCATTCTCTGTACTCTGTTATTCCTAATGCTCAAAACTTTAATTTGGACGGGTTGCACTCACGCACACATTGTATATGCAACTCTGACTGTCAGTTTACTGGCAAAGATCGAAAAAGAGTCAAGCAAGGTGGTATTCGAAAGAATTCTTCGTGGTTGAATGAACTCGCAGCATGCCAGCCTTACATTGAATAATCATAGGGCTAACATGGCTACGTCTGGACGTGGACGGCCCAGGAAAGACTTTGATGACTGCAGTCCTCGCTCAAACGTAGAAGGACCGAGCTGACAAAAACCGATACTACAGCATATCGTTCAGCGTGCAATTCAGCAATGAGATGTATGTCAAGACCTCCAGCTATAGATTCAGATGAAGTGGTGTCGCTGATAGTAGAAACGAAGATGACAAAGAGCCAATACCTTACTATCAGGAAGTTTGTAAACAACAAGTTCAGTTGCAAAATACTTACCGTCATACCAGAAAATACTTAAAGCTAAAGTAAATGTTATCCTGAAAACATGACGGTCTCTGAAGCAGCCTCTGAAATTGAATTACAGGACTTACTAAATCATATGGCTTTGAGGATAATTGAGTCACTACCTCAAAAAAACTGGGATGAACTGCCAATTTAAAATGCTGCTATTTTGACGGGCAAATGGGGATTCGATGGATCCAGTGGTTATGGAGAATATACGCAAAGCTTTTAAGATCCAGTTGTGACTTCTTATGTCCCTCTACAGATGATTTTTGGCAGTAAAATCATATGGAAAAATCCATGCCCACCGAGTACGAGATACTGCCGGCCAATTCGGCTTCAGTTTATAAAAGAAAATACCGAAATGACCATTCGGGAAGAGCGATATTTCAAAGAAAAAAATAAGAATTTGCAGCCGACAATTATCTGTTTACAAGACCACATTCTTCAAATCTATCATCGTTTTCAATTAACAATGGTTGATGGGAAATGATTTAGCGCCTTATCCGGTACACCTTCCAGCAGGTGACATATTTTGATATTTTTGTTAGTTTATTTTATTCATTTACTTTTATTTTAACTATGCCGTATTCTCACCAGATGCTACCTCTGCGGTGCAAAGCCTACAGAGATGAACGATATCGAAAAAAATCTTGGTAGGCCGCTTCTGGAAAAAGGTTGTGAATTTGGCTTATCACCTCTTCACTGTTGGATAAGATTTTTTGAGTATCTGATCCATGTCTCATATCGTCTCAGTATTCAAAAATGGCAAGCTCGAACACCAGGAGAGAAGCAATCTGTGGCACAAGCAAAGAAACGTATTCAGGATGAGTTCAGAGAGAAAATGGGTTTGGTAATCGATAAGCCTCGAGCTGGGGGAAGCGGAACATCGAACGACGGAAATACCGCAAGAAAGTTTTTCAAGAATTCTGCGGTATCAGCTGAAATAACAGAATTGGATAAGGAGCTTATCGATCGATGCAGAACAATTTTGGAGTGTCTTGGCTCGAGCTATATGATCAAGAAGACCAAATTCAAAGAATTTGCATTGATCACCGCACGAAAGTTGGTTGAAACGTATCCTTGGTATTATCTACCACCTTCTGTGCACAAAGTTTTAATCCATGGCAAAACTGTTATTGATTACGCACTAGCATCGATTGGGCAGCTATCAGAGGAGGCAGCTGAATCAAATAACAAGAACATCAAGCAGTTTAGGCTCAACCATACCCGCAAGATATCGCGAGTAGCAACCAACACAGACTTGTTACACAGATTATTGTTAAGCTCTGATCCATTCATCACTAGCCTAAGGCAGGTATCAATGAAAAGAAAAGAGGAACATTCTCAAGACGTATTGGATTTATTATGCGTATAAGTGCATTTATGTAATGCATTGGCTTATTATCAGTTAACATTGATTCATTAATTCGTTAATAAAGATTTGTTTTTGTTTATTTCTAAATTTATTGAAATGAACTTTCATAAACTATTCTGCCCATAAAAGCATAACTGTCCCATATGAATAGGAAATCAAGCTAAGATGGGACAGATATGCATTTATGGGCAGTATTGCTATCACAGCAAAAGAGAACAACAGATAAATATGACCTTTCTTACGTGTTTGAATAAAAAAATCTTACCACTTCCATTAAAATATCCGGAGCATGCTCGAATATAACGAGTCTGAGTACATGATATCAATACCATTTCAGTTGTTTGGTAGTTCTCATGTCATTTGGGATGTCACATGATGGGTCCAACATGATTCATGTCGTTTCTAGACACATGACCCATGATAAACGTAAAATTCAAGGGATATAATTAATTTATTTGTAAGAAAGGTAAAAAAGCCATTTATCACTGCATGGTGGATCGATCCGTTCTTTTTGACCTCAAATTTGGACTCAGCGACCTGAAATTCATTAAAAACATATGGTTTTTATGACGAGAAACTATCAAAAAAATTGTTTATGACCGCCTTCCTTCTGCCGTTGAACCACCTGTGCGTCGCTCAAATTGCATAAATGATCGTGCAGCTGATTTTTTTGTATTAAAATGGCTGTGGGTGTTGTGTGGATTTTTTAATATCTGGACATAGGTTATTTCTTTAATCATAATATTATTTTGTTATTATAATCATATCATCATATTTCAAATACTATGCAGGGATTTAACTTAAACTATTATATACTATGGCATTGATCCGAACATAATCTTAACGATTTCCCTCCCTTAACCACATCAAAATAGTCACTGTATCCTAAAAACTTCGCAACTCATTCATCTACGCACTATACACGACTCGGTGGTTCACAAATCCATATACCATGCCAAACTTCAGAGACCCACAACTTTCTAAATTAATCATAATAAATTGACACTTACTCGAAGTGCGGCGGTGAAAGAAAGGGAGGCAACATTCCAATCTACCGTAATTAGCCAACAAGTCGCATCTTGAGTCGGGACAACTTTTCCTTTCACGCAGTTTGCTACCGTTCGATCCGTTCGACAGCTTTACACGTAGAGGAAAACTTTGTCAACAAAACGCCATTACTGTTACGGCCTTGAAAGAATGTCGCACATTCTTTACTTCGATTTTATCCCGCCTTTCCAAGGGGAGGCTTTTGACTTTGATTAAGTGTTGGAGGAAAGAAGCGCAGCCCCGTCTCCGGGAACCGATGGATGAAGGCAATTCAATGTGAACAACCCAATTGCCCTGGAATGGCAAGATGAAGGCGAGGCTTGATTGAGATTGAGGAATACCGAACGAGCAAGGTATAGGTTGAGTGTCGATTAGCAGCTGTCAGGATGTTAACGTGTGTCATTTAATGGGATAGACATCCTTTTCCTCTGCCGTTCACCAACAGAACACGAAGAGATATCATATTTCAAGCTGTTACGGGCCATATGTTTTTCATATCGAGTGCAGAGAGTCCTGCCACTTTACGGTTTGTTGTTGGAAACGATGGCTGAACATTTGAAGTATGCTGCTGCATATTATGCGATTGAAATTCACTCTCCTTTACATGACTATAAAATGTTCCAGTTGATAAGTCGTATCCAGTTATTCTTTCGTTTATGCATTTCATGAGTGTCATTTGAAAAGAGCATATTTTCGTTGATCAGTTCTCTCCCTCAAATTTCTCTTTGGTGTTTCACGGTTATACAAATAAGTTTGTGACAAATGGAACATGCTCTTAATCGCGTTATTCAAAGTCGATGCATAAAATCAATCAACAAAGGCAGGCCCCTTTCAAATGTATCGCGAGATTTTTGTTCTGTTTACCGAGCGAAGTGTGTACTTCATTCCATATTTTCCCCCCGCTGGCCATTCCTCCAAGCACGATAACAAGATGGCTTCGCTTCCATCACCAGCACAGCGGCATATCTCATTGCTAATTTAATACTTGAACGAGTACAAATAACGCCAGGATTGTATTCAATTTCCTCGACACAAACGGAGAAATAATTTCCACTCCAGTGGGATCATTTTCACTCGAGCTACGGAATGACATCTGCTTGATGACTTATCTTCACTGTGTCAAGAGGGCGATGCTGTCTAATAATGCTGGGATGGCTTGAGAATCGACGGGAAACAGAAGTGGGGGCAAGAATGCGAAAGCATCGTTGTTGCCTGGATGCGAAATGAGTAGTCGTTATCTTGAAATCAGCTGAGTTGATGCTAATGTTGAACTAACGATGGATTGACAAAAAATGGTTGCTAATCGTTGGGAATATGAATATGAGATTGATGCAAATTCTGAATTTTTTACTTCAATTAGGTTAAGCGATGTCAAATTAGGATACCTTTTCCCATTCAAATTGCATTGTTTCCATTTTCATCTTACGATGAATCAACAAATTTGATAGTGAATCGACTAAATCGATCTCATTTTGTTATATTTTCTTTCGTTCAATCACATTTAGCAAACGCGCACCATTTGTTTTTTTTTTTTTAATATATTTTGAGTGAAGCGTATTGCGAAGTGGTAAGATTAATGTAGGAAATTTCCGCTTAGGCTGTGTCCCAACTCGCGAATTAAATTTAATTTTACTTAAACTTGACAAGTGAAAAACAATCGATTAATCGATTAGAATCTCGTTGTTATTGATCACCAAAAATTCGAAAGATCAAAATTGAAGTCCCGTCAGTCAGAAATAAGTCAGCTCGAGAAGCAGACTTAATCGATTATTTTCCATCTGTCAAGTTTAAGTGAAAATTTGAATTAATTCGCGAACTGAGACACAGCCTTAGCCATGATTAAACATGTCCGGAATTATTTTTTGTAACATTGTCGCATCGGTTCACCAGATTGACGTACAAATCTCGACAACTTTCTCAAACAGTCGTATCTGATTTTGTAAACAAAGAGGGAAGTAAGATTTAAACGTAAATTCCTCAAAACTCTCAGTACCCTGACGGAAAGTAGAACCACCATCATGTTAGGAAAATGTTATTCCTTGTGTTGTTTGCATTAGAGCGCTTGAATCTTACTTCCCCTCTTCGTTTGCATAATCAGATACGTCTGCTTGAAAAAGTACTCCTGAATTATCCATCAGAGTATGGTTCAGCTGGTAGTGCACAGATACAATGTTTACTTTGACCCTAAAGTTTTGAAAATGGTTAGTCGGCATCAGCTGGGATACGTTTATTTTAGACAAATGGGTCAACAATCCTCATGGTTCAAAAAAAAAATTGGATAATGGGTTGGAGTGACGGATCAAATGGCATTAAATTTCAAATAAATCTTATCAGAAACAAAAGCGTTTCCGAAAATGAAAACGGGCCGTAATCTAGTTCACGTTCATTAATTGTTGTGTTATTTATTCTCCGTGCGAGGAGTAACGACTATGATGTAGAAGGAGATGTTCGCTCATCACCATGAGGCACCAAGAGTGAACATTAATGTTTTTGGTTAGAATGAAAGATGTGAAGAGAAAGTGTTGAAAGTTCCGTCAGAGTGCGGCACGTAGGAAATCTAACGGATGTTTTTTTTTTTTAATTGAGCGAAAGGGCATGTATCCAATGGTACTCGAACCATGGACGTAAATCTTTGCCTAACATCCCACTGCGGGGTAGGTTGTAGCGACGGAACAAGTCCGCCACTTCAACAGGCAAAAATTGACGCATAGAAAGACGCTCATGTATCACTGTGGCTTGTATAGTTATTCTATTGTGTGCACTCTGTATATTGATGCGCACATGGGAGAGGAACTCTCTCTTTTTTTGGATTTGTTTTGATTCGGCCTGGTGGTTTCTACTATTCAGAGTCCTGCCAATAAATCGTAAAAAATAAAATAACTTGTAGTTTTGAGTACCTGGTTCGTTAACACAATACACCAATACAAACTCGCAAATTGCCTCTCAAATCATGTAGGTTGTTTTCTGGATTTTCACAGCTTTTTAATGGATTAACAGCTCTCGTGCTGGGTTTCCTTCTAAAATAAATCACTTTTTCTTCCATCAAGCACTTTAATATAAGAAAACTGCTTTAGAAATACACAAAACGAGAATCAAGCCAAGCCACTGTATTGTCAATGTAGAAGAACAGCGCAACTCGTAAAATTACCTGCGCCCCAAGTTAAACTTTACGATCCATTTAACCGCGTTGCGACTTCGAGATTCACCACACTTTAGACAGTACACACACTACGCTACAAGCGAGCCAAATAATCATCGATCATTGACAGTTGCCAGATTTACTACTTGATATTTTTAGCTGATGGGTTTTGGTATGTGTAATTATTGAGATACATACGAACAAAACATGTTGTGCTATTATTTTTTTACGATGTCTTATGACTTGTCTTGTAACATAAACTGCAAGGTTTTTTCGAAAATGTTTTTTAAAGATGTGACTGCAACACGTACATGTCAAAAATTGAGAAGCAACTAATTGACAATAAGAAAATACTATTGTAATTTACAAATACATAACCACCTTAACCAGCTTAAGATATTGGGGTCAATTCTGACCCATGGCGCAACTTCACTGTACGGTATCTCTTTTATTTTTGAACCAATCGGGCTGACATTTTTTAACTTTTAATATTTCACAAAACTCTTCATTATTGCATAAAACTTGGAGCCAATGTTTATGCACCAATCGAAGGTTCTGGTCTCACAAATACATTAGAACAAAAAAAAAAATGGTTCCGGTAACTTTGTCCTCCGGGAATCCGCTACAGAGGCGAAACAGTTTTAATTGTCTGTGTTAACAGAAAGGCATATAAAACATTCCAGACTTATTGAAGAGAATTGGTGTCTTGAACAAAGTTGTTCATTGCGTAGCCGCAGACTTTCTTACCCATATGGAGCTCTAGAGAGTTGTCGTCTTCAGCAAAGTTGTTTGGAATATAAAATGCAGTCATTTGACACAATCAAATAAGTTCCAGATATTGCGGCAGAGCTGGTCTATATTTGTAAAATGATGCTCTAGAGAGTTACCGTTTTGAACAAAGTTCCTCAGCAGAGTATATGTCGTCTTTTGAAATTATCTGATTAGTTACAGATCTTACGCTTCAGAGATGGCACTGCAGTCTATCTTTGCCAAATAAAGCTCTAGAGAGTGTTGTTCAAACTCTCTCAGTATGTCATTTGTCGTCTTTTGACATTATAATATTAATTTCAGATCATGCCACTACGATAGCGCTGCAGTCTATCTTTGCTAAATGGATAAAAATCATAAAGTTAACTAACATAATTTAACAATATGTTCAATTTTATACCAGACAGACACTCTCTATGTTTGGTACAGAACGATTACAGCGCCATCTCGCCGGTACGATTCAAAACATATCTGATAATTAAAAAAAAAATTCCATGTCATTTTGAACATCTTTAAAAATAGACTATTGTGTGATTTCTGATTTCCTGTTATGTCAAATCATGGTCTTCAGCACATTAAATAACTTTGCCGAAAACGGTATCTTCTTAGAACTTTCATTTCATTACAAAGACTGCGTATAGACTCTGCAGCACAATCTGCAACAAATATGATAATGTAGAATGCCTTCATATTACATACTAAACAAAGACAACATATAAGACGATCCTCGACATATTTAAAAACTTTGCTGAAGAGGGCATGTGGTTGAAATAATGATAATGACGAAAGACGACATATTACAAACCGAAAAATTATGCCTAAGACGGCCACTCTCTCAAGTTCCAAACGACAAACATACACAGAAAAAAATAATGGATTTCAACAGGTGCGTAAAATTTCCCATAGTTTAAATCCAAGCCAAATGAAACGTAAACATCCACATTGTTAGCAATCTTTCATGCACCATACAACAATGTTTGCAATCGTTCATACAACAGGCTAGATACAGGCGTTATTTGGCTTTGATTTACATGAAATATCCTGGGGCTCTGCGTCGCTGTCACCCATATATAGATGCACCATAGTGCACATGATTTAACAATTTTGGACTTCTGAAATCGACAAAGATTTTTCATTAGAACCTAACTAACAAACGTAAACAATTGCTTCTTTCATGAATTTGTCCATCAGGCAATTCGCCTTATTAATATACACTGAAGTTTACAGTGTACACCCACCAAATTCAAATGGTTGTCACTCTGGCAAATATTGGCTGATTTTAGTTTTGTTTTCACCGTTAGATTCAGAAACTCATCTGCTCTGGGAAATTGGCAGCAACGTCTATTTGGATTCATCTGGTTCCCGTAAATCCGGGTTTCCGGGGCTGAGGTCCGGTACGGAGACACTATTTAAGAATATCAAGTGAATTTCTGGAAAAGACTGTCAAAACCTTTGGAATAATTCCTTAAAATACAGTTCTATTCCATATACCTCAATATGCCTACTTGTCTCTGGACCGGTTATTCCGGAACAGGTTCCCAAAAGGCCTAGAAAGGCCACGAACATATATAAGGAAACCCCAGCAAATGGGTATCAAACTTCATGAAATTTCTCCAGTAGGATATCTGTCAACATTTTGTGGTCATTTGATGATGTATTCTCAGACAGGTTATTCCGGAACAGGTTCCGGTGGTCCTTTAGTGGCCATAAACATTTTCAAAATAAACCTCGGCAAAATAACAGGTATTCGTAGGGCCTCGAATGGCAACATTTAGAAGGAAACCCTAGCCATACTGCTATCGAAATTCATGAAATTTCGTCAATAAGATATTTCTTAACGTTTTGGGGGCATTTGATGATTTGTCTTCGGACCAGCCATTCCGGATCAGAAGCCTCGAGTGGCCATGAACAAATTTAAAAGGAAACCTTGACAATGTCTGGCATACGGGAAACTGAACTAGGATGACCGTTACGTTGATAAGTCGTCAGATGTTCATAAAACGTTGAGAATATCCTACATAATTTAATGAATTTTGATACCCATATTGCCAGAGTTTCCTTCTGAAATTTTTCTGGCCACTCAAAGCCCCACGGGAACCTGTTCCGGAATGATCAGTCCAGGGACAAATCCTCAAATGGTCACAAAACGTTGACCTAGCCTACTGAAGATTATTCATGAATTTTGATACCCATATTGTCAGGGTTTCCTTCAGAAAATGTTTTTGACCACTCCAGGCCTCACGGAAACCTGTTTTAGAATGACCGGTTCAGGGGCAAACGGTCACTCCAAGGCCTACTTGTCTGGTGAACTCAGGATTACAAGGAATAAACGCTTGAGAAAAGTATAAGCAGTTCGATACACATATTGTTATGGCTCCTTTGAAAAATGCCCCACCAGTCACGGACCCTTGGGAAACCTACTCCGTCTGGCCACTTGATGTTTCATACATCCGATGGACCCAAAACAAGAAAAGTGAATCTGATGAAGAAATCTTAAAAAGTTTGGTACCCATATTGCTGGATTTCTACCAAAATCCACGATACTTCCCAGGTAACCAATAAGCAGTTCCAAAGCATCTTTACGGCAATCTATCAAGCATTTAAGTCACCTTAAATGCAACATAATGCCGCATTTGGCCCAAAATACGGCTGCTTCACTGCAATGCCATGATAATGCTTCATCAATTATATTTTACATTCGTAATGCTTGTTACAGGCTACAAGCTTTTAAATAGCACTTGAAATGCAAGTTTACAATGGATAGCATTCAAGATGCTGATATAATGCTAATATAATGCTTGTGGCATCTGAAATGAGATTTAGGGTTGATTTACTGCATATGTCAATGCTTATTAGTTACCTGGGTTATCATATCAACTTGATAGAAGAGGAAGTTTTCAATCCAAGTAATCCAAATCTGTTGAAATAGGTTGAGAATTGCCGGAGATGTAGGCATTTTAGTTTTGTGGGTACCCGGGTACCCTGTCGGGTTGTTAAGGGGTAAAACAAAGTTGGAACCCTCCCCCCTTCCTTCTTGCTCGAAAATTCTGTTTACTACTGCAATCAATTTCAAAAAAATCAGATCAGAGATGGCGCTGCCATATTTGCGGCATAATTTAGAACTAATATGACAATGTCAAAAGACGACGAATGACATACTGAGAAACTTTGCCGAAAATGGCAAATCTCTTGCGCTTAATTTAGAATAGATAGACTGCAGCGCCATCTGGTGTGGAACTAAAATGATAATGTCAAAAGACGACGAATGACACACTGAAAAATTTTGCCAAGGACGAAAACTCTCTATAACTACTCTGGACTGTTTTGCTGACACATTGAATCAACAACCTCTATCCATTTGTAGCAGATTTCCGGTGACCAATGCTACTGGAACCATGTTTTTCCACCACCAATACATTTTTATGACCATATCCTTTCAATATGAATTTTGAAATATAATGGTTATTTTCTTGACTTTTTTTACGTCGTTTTTTTTAAATAACGCTGTGTACCACAGTCATGGTTCTAATAAACAATCTTTCTCGAAATATTTCCCACCATACAAATCGATCAAAGCCAAAGTACGACAGGCATGACAGATCAAATCAACTATCTTCACACTCGCTTCGTGTCCTATAATAACGTGACGCTGCGCACATTTGAAAGTGTTGAATGTTAAAAGTAACAGATTGATACATTCATCCGAACCATATGTTCATCCCATTGGAACTGAAATCCATGTGAACTACAGTGAAATCCTTGATTCTTTATTTATTAAAGGGTGTCCACGATGAAATTGCCACACACAAAATTGATTCGCAAAATTCGAGTTTTCATCCGATTGCCATCAAATTTTCAGGGATTGAGAAATAACTATCAAACTTCATTTTATCATTTTACTCGTATTTTATTTACAGTCCATACGCAAATGCCCGCACATTGGCCTTAACCCCGGCCATAAGATTCACAACTGCACAACCTGTGAATCAACCGTTTTTTGCATGTAAACCCATACCTTCTTCAGTTCCTCGACTGTCTTCACTACCTTAGGTCGTTTAGTGTTGGAAGGGTTGAACATTTTCGGCACGAAATTGACCTTATTGTCCGCATACCACTTCAGCACGTCCTTGGAGTAGTGGCATGAGGCCAAATCCGGCCAGAAGATTGTTGGGACGTTGTGGGCCTTCAGGAGAGGAAGCAGCCGCTTCTGGAGGCACTCTTTTATGTACACCTGTCCGTTCATCGTGTCCTGGGTCACGAAAGGTGCACTCCGCTTCCCGCACGTGCAGATGGCTTGCCAAACCAGGAATTTCTTCGCAAATTTGGACATCTTCTGAGTGCGGACATGCTCCGGAACACTGAACTTATCCTTGGCCGTGTAAAACAGGTTGCCGGGGATCTGTTTGAAGTCGGCCCTCACATATGTTTCGTCGTCCATGATGCAGCATTCAACTTTCGTCAGCATGTTGAGGTACAACTTCCTGGCACGGGTTTTGGCGGACTTGTTCTGCTTCTCGTCGCGATTAGGGGCCTTTTGTACCTTGAACGTTCGAAGCCCAGCCTTAGTAGTGGCCTTCTGGACAAAACTTCGGCTTAGGTGCAGCTTCTTAGCCACATCCCGAACGGAGGCGTTCAGATTTCGGTTGAAGGCCACAACTACGCGGTTGTGATTTTTGGTGTTGTACGGTATACTTTTTCCTTCACTTCTGGGCTTCCGATCGGTGGTCAACCGTTCCTCGAACCGCTTAATCACTCGCGACACCGTGGAATTCGCGATTCCCAACGTTTTAGCGATGGAACGATGCGAGAGATCCTTGTTCTCGTGATGAATGCGCAAGATTTTATCACGCACGAGCTGTTCTTTCGACTCCATTTCCGCGAGTTTTGATCACAGGACTTTAAAACTTGCAGGATGTAAATAATGCACTATGAACTAAATCCACCCAAATTTTCATTAAATTCTACCCAACGGTTAAAAAGTTAGAGCAATTTCATTGCAATTTCGCCACTTAAAGAGGTAAAAAGGAGGTCCAGACGGGACCGTCCCAAGTAGTTGATGGTTTTGGGCCACCCCAGAAACTTTGTATAATTAATTGTTGCAGTTGGTTATTACTGGGTGTATATAGGTGTCTTCGTTTGTGATTTCGGGTAGTTCTTTTTAGAGGTGTCTATTTTCCCTCTGTTGGTGGAGGTTTGCAGCTCGGTGGAACGATTCTATCTGTGTGGTCGTGTTGTGCATCGAGTTGATCCGAATGCGATTTTTGAGTTGCTTGTCGGTATGTGGCCCACAATGGAATTAAAATAGTTTCTAGGAATTATACCAAAGATTTGGACCATTCCCGGAAATTTAATAGAAGTTTCCTAATAGTGCCGATATCCCGGCTTTACGGAGCCAGATGCATTCAAACGGTCATTGCTGATTATGTCCAAGAAGCCAATGAGTTTTTGAATCTAACGATGCCAAATGAATTCAAATCGGTCAATAATAGCCAGAGTTATAACCATTTGAATTCGGTGGGTACCCGGGTACCCTGTCGATCCCTTAGAGGTGTTTTTTTTTTATCGAACTCATAAGGGTTAAATTGCTTATATGAATGCTACACTGAAAGTTAATTCTAGTTTATATTACAAAACCGAAAGTAATACTCACTAATCCATTCGTTGTTTTCAGCAACGAAACTGATTTGTTCTTTTTATGAAGATTAGTGTATTAGTAGAAATTTGTGTTTCATTTGTATGAGAGCCGGAAGAGGGAAGCGGTCTCAAACAATTATAAGAACCTTCCCCAGCCCCAAAAATACCTGCATACATATTTTCACTCCGATTGGTCAGACAGACAGTCAGACAGATATCCATTTTAATATAAATAAAAATCCTATTTCCAATAACCCCCACATGCCAAATGTGGTTTCATTTATGAATAGTTCTCGAGTTATGCAGAAAATTGCGTTTCTTTTGTATGAGAGGTCCCCCCCCTTTCAGAGGGCAAAGGGGTCTCAAACCACCATAGAAATATGTCTGACCTTCAAAAAAATCCACATGCCTAATTTGATTCCATTTGCTTTATTAGTTCTCGAGTCATGCAGAATAGTGTATTTCATTTGTACCGGAGACCTCCCCCCCCCTCCCCCCTTTAGGATGGGAAGGGGTCTCAAACCAACATAGAAACATTTTTTGTCTTAAAAAACTACCACATGCTAAATTTCGTTCCGTTTGCTTTATTAGTTCCCGAGTTATGCAGAATATTGTGTTTTATTTGTATGGGAGAGCCCCCCCTTTTATGACGGGGAGGGTTCTCAAGCTACCATACAAACCTTTTTTGCCTTCAAAAACTCACACATGCTAAATTTGGTTTCTTTAGCTTGATTAGTTCTCGAGTTGTGTAGAAATTTGTATTTCATTTGTATGGGAGCCCCCCTTTCCAGTGAAGGGAGGGGTCTCAAAGCATCATAAGATTATTTTCCGGCCCCAAAAATCTCTGCATTCAAAATTTCACGCCGATCGGTCCTTCTGCTCGCCAGTTAAATCGTGACAAAGGAAACCCCAACTCATTTTTATTATATAGATAGATAATAAATCGAAAGGAGGTTTGTAATTCGAAAAACTTTTTCGACGGAACGTCGAGGATTCGTTCTGCATTAATTAAAAAATAGATGATTCTCGGTTTCAGTGAACACCTTCTATGTTTCCATTGGGTTCGGCCTATAGGCCATATATGCATTGGCGTAACTACTGGGGGTGCCTAGGGGGCCAGCCCCCCCCCCCCCCAGGATTCTGTAGGCCACCCCCAGGATTTTTTCCTAATATCTTCTAATTTGAAATGAAACACTATTCATACTTTCTAACGAATTGTAGGGTTTTTCTTGTTTTTGTACTTTGCTTTCTCCAGAAATTGTTTGAACGAGTAACTATTTCTGAAGGAGTAAAGTGCACATACCCTCTTCCCCACACTTTTCTTATATCCCACTGTACCTTATAGGATAAAAATTCGGTACATATATCAAGAAAACCATAGTTAACGACCATTAGATCCATGAGAATTCCTATATATCAACATTACATCCATTTGCTAGAACCAAAGATGTGAAGAGAAAGTATCGATAGGTCCTAAAGCGCTCGGCAGGTTATGTAATTGAATAGAATTAGTTTGAAATTGAGCATAGGGCTTCTGTTAAGCAGTATTTCGAAACAAACGTGCTTGATCGTGCTCAAATACCGTCAAAGGCACATTATGGTTCTTGCGATGTGAAATCTCTGTTTTTACAAGCCAAATTCCAATTAGAGGTTTTTGAAAAACACAACTTCTCATTTTTACCAGTAGTGGTTTTTCTCGTCGTTGTTTACTTAACAACCTCGCAGAGAAACCCGGTAAGATGTCGTATGCTGATCCTCTTAACAGCATGTTTTGGCGGAAACCCAATCATTGAATATATACACTATTAATTTTTTTAAATGCGTTTGCTTCGAAATACTGCTTAAAAAAAGCCCAACGCCTGTGCCCTAAACAATTCTAAATTCTAATAATTCAATTCTATTAATATTAAAACCTCTAGACTCATAACTAAAATAATAGCGACAGTTAAATGTAGAGCCTGTTATGTTGAAACATAAGATTTGAAACACTTTTCTGTGTACGTATTTTAATTATATTATTCAAAAAGGTTTTACAATAATGAGTTTTGTTTATAAGCGCATTTTAGAATTCACGGTATTATTTTCTCTTGTACGAACAATTTAGTAGAGTATAGACTCCCCACATTGATTAAAAGTTTCGAAGCTAACGAATGTCCATAAGCAAAATATGGAGATAGAAGTTTATTCATTAACGATAATATTTTCGAAAATGTAGCTTTCCCAAGTAACAATTCAAATGCAAATTGGTTTTATTCATGTTTTATGGTAGTTTTATAAAAGCATTATGGAGATCATCTGGTTTTATCAGGGCATTTTTCCAAGTTAAGGTGGTTGTAACTGATTAACAGTTCTTAGGAGTGATTAAAGAACACTTGAAGAAACCTCCATAAAACTACATCATTTATAAGTGTAATTCACCTTATAAGTAATTTTATAAGATACTTGATTCCCTCTCAAGACATCGTTTCGCAACTTTCATAAAACCTGATAAAAGTTTTGAAAAAGTTATGTGACATTCTTCTTTAAGATAAATGTATCTTGAAAATGCTGCCATAAAACGCTCTTAGAACCATTTGATTTCGAATAAGAGCACATACTCTTGAGAAAGAACATTATGTGTAAAGTAAACAAACTGGACGATGGACGCCCATAGGTGAAAAGAAAATATAAAATAGTGGATCGTTCAAGCGGAAATTCAATAAAACTTATCCAATATATTGAGTACTCCTTCATCTCAGCCACCAACGACCAATATTTTTTTACCATCGCTAGATTCCATTGGATTTGCAGCCTACTGAGACTTATCAGAAGGGTCTATGCGTTATGCGTCCTATTTTTGTAGCGAATCAAATTAAATGGTCAATGTGTCGGCAGTTGAAAACCGAAAAACATAACTCTTGATAAACCTAACGTCCCAGGTAGTGCGTTATCGCAATGCGTTATCGTATTTCCTCCACCGTTAAATCTAAAGTCGGAAGTAGTGCGCTGGAATCGCTCAGTGATCTACTACACAGCGCATTTCTTCCGACGTTAGGTTAAGCATATAGATCAAGAGGAAAAATCATGTTTCGCTCAACAGATGTTTCCGCCATAGAGGCAATATTACTATCTGTTATTATTCCCAAAACCATTGTTAGCATATTCAAGTTAATTTTTTTATCGACTTCCGCTGGTGAATAAAAACAATAAATTATAAGCTGTAATTATGACTAAGAAAAACAATTATGCATAGGCACTTTTGATTTGCATGTTCACATTTTCTTTGTTTATGATGTGCCTTTTTTACACTGATCTTATGGCTATATTATGAAAGAATTGTTTACCTTTAGC
>JASCZW010016494.1:0-18596 GCA_034211315.2 Aedes japonicus | reverse complement strand
GCTCAATTGATTGGCAATCGCGACAAAACAATCATTCAAAATAGTTGATACAACTTTTTTTTCAATCATTTATTTGTACAACGCTCAATCGAATTGTCAACTTTCACAGAGCCAAGATTTCATATTTATACACTATCATAGGCAAAATAAAGTGTGGTGGGCACACGCAGAATTCTCTCTCATTTATCTGAGTTTCAAATTTAAGTAAACACACTGTAGCTCTCTTTTGATATCGTGTTTTCATATTATTTCCAAGCTTCACTTGTAGTATTATTATTGTTATTTTTATTAATAAAAATAAAAAAGAGCTCGACCCGAAGAAGCAAAAACATCAACCCGTGTTGGGAAAAAGAAACAGTTGACGTATAAAAAGTGTCTACTTCATTTTGGCTCCCGGGAATGATAATGTGTGCGTCCTCCACGGACCTTTAGGACCAGCTCGGTGCGTTCTTCGGCATGCTTCTTCACTAGGCTCCCTTGGGTGCTGTGGATAAAGCTCTTCCTGCAGGCGCCTGCAGAGCTTCAAAATAGTTGAGATTAGTTGGTAAACCAGTTTTGCTCGATCACCGGTAACATCTCAGAATCGTCCAGCAAACTCGCGAGCGGAGGTTGAGGTCCGAGCTTGTGTGGCAGATCCAGACGAAGACCGGAAGAAAGACTTGGTCTTTTTGGCAACATACAGGTAGTGCTGTTTTCCTTCTGAAATATGAACATCTTCTTCAAGACCCGTCTAGATCAGCCAAACTTCAGAGACTTTTCGCAGGATGTTGACATGCCGCAGGAATCTGCCGCACATTATCTCCGTCAGATTTTCGCCGAGGAGCTACCCACTCCACTTCACGAAAAATACCCTCAGACCATCTCATTTCCTCCTCCATGCTTCACTGTGCCTTGGATGTGGCGCTCTAAAGCTTCTCACCCGATCTGCAGCCATATATTGAACCCGCCGCTTTCGATTAAAATGCGCGAGTTTTGATTCGTCCGTCCAGAAACCCGTTTTCCAGAACTCTACGGGCTTATCAGCATGTCAATGGCAAACCTGGAGCGTTTGGCTTTCTTTGCCTTGCTGATAAAGGGTGCTTCCGGGCAACTATGTTAATCAGCTCCTTTGTTACAAGACGGTGTCGAACAGTTCGACCAGAAACTGATAGCTGGAAGGTTTCCTGGATCTCACGGACACATACTTTGGGTTTTTCTTGACTTCACGCATGATATCAAAACATAAACAGTCTTTCGACGGAAACTTATCGAAAATATCTATTATTGAAGTGGGCACTTATTTGTGTCACTTTTTCTTTTCAATACAAATTGATTTTATAGTTCTTTAAGTCGAACTATTTTTTATTACTATTCCATAAGTGAAACTTGAAAAGAATATGAAAAATGAGATATCACAAGAGGACAACAGCGTGTTTACTTAAATTTGAACAAATATATATGATGAAATTCAAAAATTACGAGGAGGGCACTTTTATTTTGCCTATCAGTGTACTACTGTCTGCCTTCTCCGCGATGAATCGAGAATCATGGTTGCCTCCGGAACCAACCTTTCATTAACGCTAAGCGCTGTTGGGAAGTTTTTAGATCTCGAGCAATCGTCGATTTTGGGATATTCAATGAGTTTGCAACATTGCCGTGCGAAATATCGTGATTTTCCTCATTTTTTCGTAAAATTAGTTCGCACACGCGATCTTGATTCAACATCACTGACAGAATGAAAGCGATATTGACGAAACGAATACTCTATCATTGCACACATACACTAATATTCATATAGTGGTGCTCGTATCAGCTAGGGCGTACACGAAAAAACTCCATTGCGGTGAAACTCAGTCGAATCCTCAGTATTCAGCATGCATGTAGTAGTGCAATTACTTTTTCGAATGAAAATGGTCGTGGTTGCCAGTAATTTTTATTTTACTTTATGGATTATATGTAAGCACGTGAAACCTCAAAATAAAAATAAATACTCACCCATACTCTTGTTGAATACAAATAATTAAGACGTTCATGTTCAGCTCTTTTTGAATCATACACTTACGGATGAGGTCGTTGATTAAATGGCTGATACATAAAATGTATTTAATATGTTTTAAATTGCACAGCTGCGATAATAAATGAGGTTTCTGCAGTTTGAAAATTGATTCTAGAGACCTTTTCGCTCATACTGAACTCTGACAACCAACGACAACATCATTCGATTGCCACATTTTTTCTAATTTTTTTCACTGGAATCAACTTGAAAGTTGTTTACTTATAATAATGATCCTTTATTTAGAAGTACTTTGAAGTTAATTGGGTTCTTACTTCAAACACAAAGAGATTTTAATTTATTTTGCGACTTTTACAAGGATGAATAGATTTACTTTGCTATACTAGTATTGCAATGTGGAACATAGTAAAGTTAATATATGTTTTCACTCGATATTTTAACTAAATCTCATCACGTGCCACATTTGCAGCACGAATGTTCCGAGAAATAATTTTTCGGATGTCCAAATCAAGGAATTAACGGCGGTTTTTATCACTTTATCACTTTATCACGCCAAAGTGCAGCTTTTCTACTCTTAAGTAACACGCGGCATTTTACTTCGTTAATCAAAACTTTTATCAGTCCCGCACACTTGCACAAACAGTTGCTGATAACACTGTGCTCTGGAAAGCTACGCACAGCTGAATGTGAATTAGAAAAAAGCAAAATGCGCAGTTTTGAGACCGGCTGCCGAATTTTTGCACCATTCTCATAATTAAACAGATTTTTCGTCCACTGTTTTCAAGAGCGCGATGATAATTAATCTTTCAGTGAAAGTAAATAGTGTTCAAGGGTCTATGAAAGTGGAAATACAATTTACTGTGAAAAATTAATCCTGGTTTTAAAAGGTAAACAATGACGACGAAAAATTACCTGCTCTGTGGAAATGAGCACCAGTTGATCGATTCAGATTGTTTTTGGTGAATTAAATAGTAGCAAATTGATTAACTATGGTGTTCTGCTGCCCTTTACAGCAGTATCGTGATGATTCATTGCAGGTAAGTGGATTAGTTTAGAATATTTTGTTGAACAAACCCAAAGTGTGCTTTTGTGAATGAGGAAGCCATCAATCATTGCCATAAGGATTCCATCCAGTTTGTCCTTACGGGCCAACGCTGAAGCATTCTCGACGGCACCCATTACCTCAGAGTTAGAATTGATATAACTAAAAATCTGTTGGAGTTTGATTCGATGGTCATTCACTAACAACCGAGATTTATAAATTTAAAATAAGTTTGCGCGAGAGATAAACGATAGGGAAGGTAAATTAGGTGCTGTGTAAATTATGTATAGTTGTGTGACATAGATTAAAATTGTTGAGCGTAGTTTTGAATATTTATCATACACACTATAAATTTCAGATAGAAAGTTGATTGGTCTGAAACGGTTTGTTACGGCTAAAAGAGTAAACTCAACATGAACTACATCGTTCCTTCTTAACATGTTTTGCTTAAATATAAACGTCGTGTGAAAATTCATCATGGCGATTCAATAGAACACTGAGGGCCCGCTTTTTAAAACAAAAGTACGCAAGAATAATGCGAATTCAGTACAATTAAATTAATAATTTGAATGTTTACAGACCTACTTGAGAATAATTAATAATTAAGATTTTTAAACTAAAGCAGCTTTTATTTCATGTTCTTTAAACCATATACAACTTCCACCGTTGTTTGAATTGACTCGGTGTTTCTTCTATCTACTCCGCTTGCAAATACGTTTCAAATCTTGAGAAGATACCAAAATCGATCAACTTCCCAATATAAGATATCGTTTGGATTTACCTTTCCGAAATACAGATTTTAATAGCAGCTCAAACTGTAATGTTGTGTTCAAATTAGTTTGATTTTACAATTTAAATCTTACAAATAACTAACATGATGATAGCTTTTTTCCTGGTCCTCGTGTTACTGTGCTTCTTTGGCAAGGGTTAGAGATCAATTTCACACTTTCTTCGGCTATACAATAACATTTTAAATTAGTTTTGCTAAAACACTTTTTCAATTTAGTGTAAATAGATAGACATAGATAGATTTACTTACATTGTTGTTAAGACTAAAGATAAGTTAACTTTAACTCTTAATCAAGTTTTGTAATACTTTTAAACACTGAACTCCCTAGAATAAGTAGCATTTCTTATAATAGGGTTTCATAATATATTTCATCAATATGTATATTTACCCACTAAATTTTACTATAATCCTGCAATAGAATTTGATTGCTAGCTCTTTTATCAAGTAGTAAATCACCGCAATTTGAGGAATTTGCTATTCGGATATGCAACTTTCTTTTAATTTTTCGCGGATCGACATCTTTCGAAAGAAGAACTAAAAGACTCCAGCTTTGCCCAAATAACTGATTATTTAAAGTCAACAAAAATAATTATGGCCTATTTTCGAAATCCTACCTGTTATTTTTTTATTTCTTTATAAGAGTGGCTTTCAGCCACCTGGGCTGGTTCGTAGAATCCTACTGCTATTTTCAATTATGCCAGCACTTTCGAACAATCAAACCTGAAAGAGCTAAATCGAATGAGCACTCCAAGAGCAAATGAAAAATGAAGAATAGTAAGAAATGAAATTAACACTGTTTCCTTCATAGTGTTGTCGCTGTGAATGTCATAAGTGGCGCTGTACCATCTTACAAGCCTCTTCCTCCACAAATACAAAGGATAATTTTGCAGACTTCATTATGAAGCAAGGAATGTATCGAAAACCGTACATTTGCGTTGTACGCGAGTATTTGTGATGGTTTTTTGTTCATTTGTTCATCATAGCATGCTGTGAGTTTGACTTTCATCTTTCGTTTGTTTACTTGTTTGCACGGTTTGAATTCTCGTTTTACAAATGTCACGCATTGAAAAAAATTGAAAAAATAAGGTTTGAACACATGGCTACGTGAAAAGGGTGTAGCTATGCGACATTTGGGAGTCTTTGGAATTCATCACTGCCAGGAAGAAGCCGGATCTTCCAACCTTAAACTAGATCAGAAAATGGTACCTCTAATTCGGAAGAACAAATCAACATCGATCGTGATTTGGCCAATAAAGCGGAGTCAGTGTCGGAATCATTCAACGTATCAAGAAATGGAACAACCTGAAGTCCTACAAGATGCAGAAAATCGCCAAACAAAGTGTAGAATAGAAGCAACAGATGCATGTATTTTGATGGACGACGAGACTCTATGTCAAGGAGGACACAAAAATCCTTCCAGGTCCGCAATATTACACTGCCGTCGTAGAGGAGGATGTAAGCAATGCAGACAGGTCGATTCAAGTGGAGAAGTTAGTCCGAAAGTGCTGGTATGGCTTGCAATATGCTCCTGCGGTATAAGGTCTACCATTTTTACGCCACCGAAACAATCAATGCGAAATCTGTTGATCTGAGGGTCTGCAGAATAGGTTGCTGCCTTTATATTAGAAGCATAGTACCCTTCACTGTTTTGGCCGGATTTTACGTCGGAGCATTACGCAAAAACAACTCTCAATTGACTCACGAAAAGGGTATGGATTTCGTTGAGATCCTCAGCCTCTACCCATCGAACACTATTGGGCGATTATGAAGAGGGTTTTCAAAAAGCCTCGGTTAACTGCTGAAAATACGCAGAAGTTAAAAAAAATGGGCTAAGGCATCCAATAAATGTTATGAAACACTTGTCCGGAACTTGATGAAAAGAGGTGAAGGATCATGTTAATTTCATGCGGTCTTCACACTGCTCAAGTGCAAACCCGTACAATAAACAATCATCCATTTAATTGAATAAAACTTTTTTTTATGATTTGGAAGAAAAATATCTGGATAACTTATTTCCGATACAGTCCTTACTACCATGGAAGCATACAACAAGTCTGTATCAAGCAACAAGCCTTATACTGATTGGTATGCTAAGTAAGACTGGTGACAAAATTTGATAGCAAGTTGATACGGACTCGACTGGCTCGTGGATGTCACTTTTCAAAGAAAAGTGAACGCATATTTAAAATGAGAATGGTTACCGTACATATTTTTGGCATCCTTATTTATTGCTCGAAGGCTTTAGCCTAACCCGTCGTCTCCTAAGCATCTAGCCGTTCGCCAACATTGTCAGTTCGTTGGAAAGTCACTATGCTCCTCTTATTGGCGGTAACAGCAGCATCCAGTTGCGGTTCCGCTACAGAAAGACGCCTAGGCACATGTACATTCGTATGTCGTGAGTGAAAATGTGATTTATGATGGCAAGTCGCCATGCGTGCGGGAAATGACATTCGCAGTCTCGCAGAAAACCTAATGGCACATTTTGTTCATTCGGAATTCCAAGTCTGCATCAAGAAGGACATTGTTCTGAGTTGCAGAAAAGGGCACAAGTAGGTTGGTAGGTAAATAGACAGTCGCAAACAGTGGAAATACGTAACGTAGCAGGCAAGCGGTGCTCGAGCTGGGCGCCACGGACCACTTCTTAGTGATTCTTCGGTGCAGTTAGATTATTGCCAGCTCCTAATTCAACTCTTGATGCCAAGATAACTTTCTCAGTTTGTATGTGATCTGACTCATTTTCCAATTCAAAAAAAAATCTAGACCAGATCATAAATTGAACCCATCCACCTACAGCTTAGTCTAGCTTCAAAGCTGGGATTCCCGCGTTCTTTGAACATCAAAACCCCACCAAGGCAGTTCGTAAAAGTTGGTAACCATTAATTGGCATTTTTTCAATAAAATTTGGATGTAAAGATATTAATTCTATCGATACTTATTTTGATTTTTCGTTGCTTAACTGAGTCATATATAGTAAACCGCTGAAACGTTGTCTTTCTAAGTTTGGCATATGTATATACGAATTAATTATGTCTACTTACACTTAAAACAAATTTGAAGAACAAATCTGGCCCTCACAAAGTTGATATTTTTTTGAGTACAAGTTATTCAAAACATAACGGGTGACAACTAATTTTTTGAAAATTTTCAAGGTCCATACACACACAGAAAATTTTACAGTATTCGTTAAATTTTTACCAAACTTTCAACAGCTTTTCCGGCTGTACAAAGTTACAACATGTATTCAGCCGTATTCACTTAATCATTTGAAAGTCATAAGATATTTTGAGATAATCTGGGATGTTCTCGGTCATTCAAAGTATTCTTGAGTTCACGACTTAGGATCTACAGTTGTAACTGTAGCTTTTATAGCTATACAAATTACCTATATGTATTCAATAAAACTCATCGAATCTTTTGGAAGATTAACTGACACTATGAGATAATCGGGGATTTTCTAGGGCAATCGAACTGTCCTAGAGTTCAGAACTTAGTTTATACAATAGTAACGGTAGCTTTTTATGCTGTATTAATCTACTATAGGCACAACCATGTTCATTGAGTCCTCTGGAAGGCCAATAGACATTTTGAGATACTCTGGGTTGTTCTCGGTCATGTAAACAGTCCTGGAGCGAGGATTTACAGTTGTAACTATAGTTATACGGCTCGGCAAATCTACGATATGTATTCAACTTTATTCAATAGATCTACTAGAAGGTCAACTGACATTATGATGAATTCTGGGATGTGTTGCGTCATACCAGATTGTACATTAGTTCATAACTTAGGATCTCTAATTGAAACTGTATATTTCTAGATATACAAATGTACAATAGGTATTCAACTATGTTCATTGGATCTTATGGGAGGAGAACCAACATTGTGAGATAATCTGGGATGTTCTAAGTCATCCAACCTGTCTTGGAGTACTAAAATTAGGATCTATAATTGTAACTGTAGCTGCAAAGTTACGATATGTTTTCAACCATGTTGGTACTAGTATCTTGGGCTTTGTTTTGATTCGCTATGATATTTTGATAGAATATTTGAGAGTGTGTTGGTGCGAGTTACGTTATAAGGGACGAATCATTAAGCTTGGGACCGGTGTGCTAGAACTTCCTCAGCCAAACAATAAATTCATTTTCATCAGCTGCTGCTTGTGACACACTTTAAAATAAAAGCTCATTACATACTAATTCAAAATTTTAGGAGTATTATTAGAAAATACCGTAGTGTTGTACGTTATTAGCTTAGGAAAACCATTGCAATTGAGGGTTGTCTAGACACACCAATGCTGTATGAATAATAAATATTGTGCATACTCTTGTTCCAATACTTCTTAGGGTTGACTTCAGCACTACTAGTTGTCAACATAGACTACATCAAAGGCCTGTATGTCGTCCCTGAGAATTATTGTTTGATAATTTATATATCTTTTTGAAATCTAGTTTCTACTTACGGTCTGAAGATGACTTCAGCAGTGGGGGTTTAATTTAAGGTAGCAATTGCCGCTTCCATTTCAATTCCATAACCCGATAAATCTGTCTCAGTGTCGCCCAATTGGAGATTTCTTCGGAATTTTGACTTCCTTTATGTACGAAAATAACTGAAGACCACGAATTGCAAACAGTTGATTGGTGAAATCGAGAAATGCATTCGCAAAGTTAACATGAACTAGCTTGGCCACCCGTTGACATATAGGCTGTTCACGTTAAATTTGGAACACCAGGTGAATAGAAACAACAAAAACGACATCTACATGAGAAATTTTTGATTAAGATGTTAGTCCTTACATCTGTAAAATTTTCAAACATTCTGTGGTACATCCGTGACGATTTTCCATCTTTTATTGCAGTCAAAGTTCGAAAGTTTCGAAGAGTTTCTGCTAAACTAAGGCCCAATAGGGAACGTCCATTAATTATGTCACGCAAAATGTTGTATAACCAAGGACCAAGTGCTTCCCTGGTTGAAGGCCAACTTTTCCGAGGACCAAAACGTTGTCCTACAACAGGATGGAGCGCCGTGTCACACGTCCAATCGAACCCAACAATGGTTGATCGATAACATGAAGTTTTTGGCCGAAGGATTTGTGGCCCCCTAGCAGTCCAGACCTTAATCCGCTGGATTATTCGATTTGGGCATATGTTGAAGCACGAGCAAAACATCACACCCTAGTGTGAAAACCCTGAAGTCAACCATAACAGGCACATGGCAGTCAATGTCGGAGGACTACGTCCAAAAGGCATGCTCTGGCTTCCGGCGTCGGTTCGAGGATGTTATTAATAACATTGGAGGATACATTGAATAAATTTGATTAAAAGGACTTTATAAAGATAACTGCTTTCGAAAATGTTGATTTTATTGCTTGAATTAGTTGAAAATGGGATTTGAAAGATATAGAACAAATTTTCGCACATGATCATTTTCCTGATTACGACTGTCCTAAAGAAGGAAGAGCTTTTCATCCGAAAATAAAATCTCGCAGTCACCGTGCCAAACCAAAATATTTCTGCTTCCTTAGACCCTGGCTTGCTTTTGACGCTCCGTCAAACCGTAAACCCGTTGTTTCTTGTACAGCTTGGATTCCAGATCATGTCTGATGAGTTTGTTCATTGAAAGAGGGGACATTTGAAATTGTTTGCCCAATTTTCGGCCAGATACGGCCGGATTATGTCTTATTCGCTCCCTCACACATTTGATCTTTTTTTTTCGTTCTGGCAGTTCGTCTGGCACCTCCTTTGTGTTGAATATGGACATTTCCAGTTGCCTTGAACCGTTTCAAAGTTTGAGAAATAAAACGCTTACTCACTCCGACACTGCTTAAGGCTATTGAATATCTGACACGGGCTTTTGGAAATGTAATTGCTTCCGCATGGTAGCTGATAAATATGAATAAACGAAATCGCTTATTTATTTTCAGCGATTAGCTATCATAAAAATAAACTCAAAACGGGTACAATCAATTCTGCTGTTAAAATTACAGAGTTGAAATAAACCAAGACTGAAAAAAGGTGACACCTATTGTGAGACACACTGTACATATGACCTGTCAAATCAAATACTTCTTCGAAAATGTGTGCTCGGCAACGGGGTTCTTTTGCATGGCGGTATGAAAAGCCAGACCCGGAAGCTGTTTAAAGTCTTCGAATACGTATGTTTCGTCGTCCATTATGATACAAGAAAATGTTTGCAAAAACTTGGTGTAAAGTTCCTTAGCACGACTTTTTGCAGAGAAATGTTGCTTGCCATCACGTTTGGGCACAATTTTGACTTTGTACGCCTTAAGTCTTCGTTTCTGCTTCACTTTTTGTACGTATGATTTGGACTTCCCAACTTTACGAGCCACATTTTGCACAAAAAGATTGAGATTTTTCTCAATAATGGCTACCACCTTCTTGTCCATTTGTCGGGAGAAAACTTTACAAAACACGGTTCTTTTCGGTAGTTTTAGTTTCTTGGCAAGATTGCGTACCAATAAATTCGGGTTTTGCTGTCGTTCGTAGAAAATGCGATTGCGAACTCCCACTTGATTTGACACCATTTTACTGGATGTAACAAGAATGTAAACATGTTTGTACCGTAGAGTGGGGTGACTTCGATCAACGGGGTGACTTCGACCGCCAAGTCCGATATTTATTCAATTTAAAATTATCCTTCTCCAAGTGCCTGAATTTTTTAAGCTTTGAACCATTTACATTTAGCCTTTTTTGGGGTATATAAATGCATTTTGTTTTAAGCATTTCTCTATTTCCTTCGCTATTTTAAATTTAAAAAAAAAAGCTCCATATGGTACTTTTTACCAAGCCCAACAACAATCATATATTCAAGCAATAACATGATTTTTAAAAAACTCGACAACCACATTTTCAGATTACTTAAACATTCGTTTCTCTAAGCTAATCGAAAAAGTATTAATTTTGTATATATAAACAAATTAATGAATGAAAAAATATTTTGATCGAAAATTAAGAGCAAACGAATAAACGCGACAACCTTCTCGAAGTGTTGCACTACATTCCAATCTGTTAAAGGGTTTGTTTTGTTTTGTTCTATGTTGGAGAAAAGGTGTGAAACATTTATTTCGACAATTTAAGGATAATCTGTACACAAAATTAGAGTTCCATAAAAAACATGCCAAAGGGAGAGGGTTTTGAAAATGGACCTTTTTTGCGTGACATAATTAATGAACGTTACCTTTGGGGAATGCTCCACCCCCGTGCTATTCGAGAGATATCTGCATCAAACGGTGTGCATAAAAATGTGGTGTTTTTTTATTCGTTCAAGCACTTCAAATGGATAAAATTGATTTTGATCGAAGTCACCGCATTATTGAAAATTGGCCGCGGGAATTAAGCATTTGTTTTAAAGCTCATCTGACATAATAAAATTTTTAAATTTCTGTTTAGTGTTATACTACAGATACCTGTACTAGTTTTAAAAATGTAAAACAAAATTTTAAAGATAATTATCATAGAAAATTTCAAGAAATAGTTCAAAAAGTGATCGCAGTCACCCCGTTTTACGGTACCCCGAAATAGAGTGGCAATTTTCAACTGTCATATAAGTGAAACGTTTCAGCGATCCGTGAAATAATTCAAAATCTACACTAAAAGCACAAAGCTAATATAGTTACTGAACTATATAGGGTAACGGGATGTAATGTTAGCCTAGCTCCTTGATTCGGCCTATGTACCAAAGTTGTCATTAATTCGTCGATAAGCAACAAAATCATACATTAATTGTTATGTTACGATTTCTCCGTGCGTGGAGTAACGATTATGATGTAGAAGGAGATGTTAGCTCATCACCATGAGGCACCAAGAGTGAACATTAATGTTTTTGACTAGAGAAAGTGTTGAAAGTTCCGTCAGAGTGCGGCAGGTAGGACATCTAACAGATGTTTTTTGAAATTTGTGCGAAAGGGCATGTATCCAATGGTACTCGAACCATGGACGTCAATCTTTGCCTAACATCCCACTGCGGGGTAGTAACATACAAAGACTACATTTAATAATATATCTATCGAATGAGACGAAGTTGCATCCATGAATAGACCCAATTTTGTGTTAATGGACCGACATTACATCCATATCTCTTGAAAGTTTCTGGTCTTAATAAAATGAGTTGTGTAACTTTTCGTGATAAATACTACCAAACGGTTTATTAAACGTAGTGTATAATCAGTAGAATATCATTTCCAGCTCAAGACTTTATGAGTTGTAATATTAGGCTGAGTTAAGGGACACATACCCTAATAACATATCGCAACAAAGAAAAACGTTGAGAACCACTGCCCGTAGGTAATACGTGCCGGGAATGAACTGCAAAATATCAAGTCAAGTGCAGGTCTCGTTTTGCCCTGCTTGTTCTCCCCCTGAGCTCGCTCATCATTTTTGGGGTGCTATTTACAGAGAAGGCAAATATTTCCCAGCCAAAGTGAAGTGGAATCATACGTTTAGCTATTGTTGGGAGCACAGCGAAACGGTTCCAACACCGAAAAGCACTTGGAAGTTCCGGGAAAGCAGCATCGCGACTCATTGTGTTCGCATGGCTTTGAGGTATGCTAAGCAGACGGGCTTCGTCAGACTGCAAATCGGTACGCGTGTGGGGATAAAATGTATTTTATTTTTCAAAAATTAAACTCATCTGAACTTAGCTGCCAGTTGTTTGGCAAATCGCATTAAAAAGTAAATGTGCGTCATCGATGACGGCTTAGAAGGCGTTGTGAATGTAGAAGTCTTACGGCGAAAATAAGCATGAAATTTGGGTAAATAAAAGAACAATGTTACTTTGCACAAACCAAACAATATTGAAATTGTTTCTCTTTGTTTGTTGTTGTACAGGGACCGCTCTGTTTAATTCAAAATTGAGTCGTTTTCGAATCAATTTAGTCAAAATTGAAGTACTTCAACATTAACTAAACCTAGTTGACATGTTAACATCGTAAATTCCCACAAGATTTACTCAAATTTGATACATTCTAAATAAAGTAGAAAACGACTCAAATTTGAGCTTAGTAGGCCAGCCGCGTAGAAAAGGTTTTGAATGTTTTCAAGGAGCTGATGTTTTCACTCTTGTAGATCGACACATGGTATTCCTTAGCAAGTCACCCTCAGAAACAAAACCAACGCATATTTGCATGGATGATATTGATACGTGGAAATCAGCATTGTAAAAACGTTTCTCAACAACAAGGTTACTCTGTTTCTGTTTATGTCTAAGTCTCCTTCCGAATCGCTTCGTTCCGATTGAGTAAACAGTAACGAGTATCTGCTATCAGTACACGTTTCACTGGATTATTTAAAGGGCCGATTGCGATGAAGACGGGTTCATGCGTACTGCGTTTTATCAAATACATAAAAAATCAGCAGTGATTTCTTCCAGTAGAGGGCAACTGGCACACGCTTTTAAGCAAAATTGTAAACAGAACGACACGTCAGTTTGTCGATGATTTATCTGATCTCTACAGAGATAATAATCCGTTTCATGAGTAGAGAGTGGGCGTCCGAAAGAAGCAATTTGGAACTATAAATATGTCACAGAGATGCAGAACATAGCTGCCACCAACTGCCAGTAAAATGAAATATTATTCAATTGTAGTCAAATTCACGCTTAACAAATACATACACTGGAAAAAAAAGAACCGTTGCAGATAACCTTTCGTTACTGCGCAAAATGTTTGGGAATTACGCTAAAGAGAGGGTATTTGACAAATTGCTACTAAATTCAGAAAAAAAACTAATATTGTATCGGATACAGAATAAATGTTTTGCAAAATCGTCGGTGCAATAGAAAAACACGTCTATTAAAAAGCGTGGCTTGCTGCGATTCCCCTTTATCAATGTACCCGCTCGTTGTATGCTCAAAATATTTTGTTGTAGTTTCTTCAATATTTCGTTTAAAGCGATTTGAAAATACTTGAACAAGCCATATAAAATGAGCCATTTTTGTGTTGTCGTTTTCTGAAAGTTTTGTATGAGTTCAATAATATTTAGGTTCAGGTATACCTCAATATAAAACCTTATTTTTTATTTATACCACTTTATTTTTTGAACAGTTTTATTGCTCTTACACGAACTACACCTTATTCAAGAAATGCAATAAAAACCATTGAATAAATGACACAATCTCGAATCTATTGGTTGCAATAATTTGTATAATTGAACTCTCATTCGTGAGATCTGTACAATAGAAGTCAGAAAATAAGGTTGCTTTAAATAACGGAACGCCTGTTATAATGTTAAACAAACTCTTCACAAGTTCAAATATGATGTTTTCAAGTACAATTAAACATAATTATTAGAATTACACTTAAGGCTTTACTTTTAATTGGTACGCCCCTCGCGCGCCACTAGCACGCCTCTACACCAAAAAAAAAAACATACTTAAAACACTATTTATGCATTTATGAACTCGGTAAGCTGATCATAATTTCTAATGTGAAATTTTATTCAGAATTAAAAAATGTCGTCAAAAAATTTTTAAAGTAGAACAGATTTCGAAAAATGGATATAAGTTGATTTTTTAATAAATGAACATCCCTCTCGAAGATCATGGTTGTCACCTTGTCGTAGATGAGAGGGCAAATCCCATGCAAAATGCCAGCATGGGAGACTAAGAACATGATCAGCAGTGATAGTATCACACTCTACTTGCTTTAAATTGCCACGTCGTAGTACGTTTATTTGAAGGCACTGAAAGAGGTGTCTTACTGGCGGGTTTAGCCGCAATTCACTCTTAGACGAAGCTACGAACAATCTACAAATTCCTTGAAATAATTTAGGGAAACGACCAAAAGTGCACTTTTTATTTGCTTGACAACTCTTTCATTACTTGGTATTCTTAAAAATCTTATTGTTTGAGTGTTTTGATCATGATTGTGCGCAACTAGTAATGTGCCGATCAAACCCCTCGCTCTGAAGAGCCAACATCATGACCCAACAAATGTCAGAAAAAGGAAAGGCTATAAACATGTCACCTATAGAATACAAGTAGAAGTGAGTTAGATTTCGTGCCAGTCAGATTGAAAATTCAAAGGCCAGAAAAGTATTTTGTTGAAATTATATAAAAAAATATATTCCTAAACTTATTCTATTTATAGCTTATTACTAATTAAAATTCTAAATTTATTATTTGTTCGTTGAACGAATCGTTCGGACACAAAATTGTAAGTAAGACCTACATCTTAAATAGTGTTAATATTGATGAATAAACTTTGTAGCTTGAGCTGTCCTGAATAGCAAAAACGGCTTTGCTTCAAGAGACCGAACGTCGCGAACAAGTAATATGTCCTGATGTGTCAGGTGCAACATATTATTTAGCTAGGGATCAGACCTTCTGAACTGAACAAAGGTCATTGAAAAATGTAACTTAGGACAGATGCTGACAAGGAGTTAAAGGCTGGGGTTTTATAAAAAGAATAGGACGCGGAGGGTCCGCTTAGGGAGGCAAGTGGCCTTGAGGACAAAGAACAATTCTTCTCTATATCTTCTCTGTATTGTATGTCAGCTCCAAGAAACCTGCAGTCAACTTCACGTGATGACTATTCAGGAAACATTAAATGTCCGTATAGAGCTTACCTCATGTGGTCGGTTTTAATTGACAGTATATGGGACAGCAAATTTATTCAAAAACAAGTGCTGAAATACTGTGGTATTCAGAACAAACAGTGGTCAAGTGGTCAACATAGACATAGACTGGTCATTCTGAGTATTCTGACTATCGGTACTAGCAGATATAATATACGATCGCAAAGGAATGGAAACTCGTGTGAAATAACATAGGTCATAAGTGAGTAAAAACTAACAACAAGCTTGCACATCATCAAGGTAAGAACTACTCTAATTTGCAAAATTATACAAATAATTGAGACTCACCACTCACTATCTTATGCGATGGGTCAACTTATATGACATTAAAAGACCATGACGCAATAATATAAAGAGATCGGCCAAGACCGCCAAGACTAGGAAATTTGTTTCAGACAAATATAACAGACACAATGAAAGGATAGTAAAAACAAAATTCAATAATGTAGAACACACGAAAAGAATTAGGCAAACAATAATAAATGAATCAGAAGAGGTAAGACGAAATGACGCCAATGACCAAATGACACAAAACAATTTACATGAACATAATGCAAAGAAAGGAGAAGCAAACCTGGGAAATGTAACACCTTTTGAGGCAGTGTCAACAGCGTCTCTATGGACGACATGATCCTTGCACGGCTGGTGAAATGCTTCAAAGGGAGTTAAGTTATGTCAGTCTAACACACAAGGAACAATAACTTCTTATTTTTGGTTCGAGAAAACTGCTTCGGAAAACTTTCAAACAAATAACAATCCAACGGACTAGACTACAGAAGACAGAAGGAACTTCTAAACAAATCATTCAAGCTGAAAACGTGATACTGACTAACAAAATCACAAATAGGCTATGGAAAAAAAATAACAAAGAACAACATAACATAACAAAATTCTCAAACGTGGCTCCTTCCGAGTCATTTGCAACAGCGTCTTCTTGGACGTCATGTTCCGTGTACGGCTGGCAAAATGATTCGAAAAGATCTACTCAACGATATCATCAAAGGCCTGGCGTAGAGGTTTCTACTCTATTCAGAGTCCCGCCAGTAAACCTTACAAAAAAAAATGATTTTTCAATAAATGAACATAAACACATTTACTTAAAATAGAATATCTCCGACGCGTGTGATTCAATTTCAAATATGTGATCAAATAAAACAAAATTAAGTATAACACTGATCTTCTGAACATTGCAATATTCTAGGAGTAATAGTTTCGACGCTATATATAAGTATGTATATAATATTTTGTGATTTTTTTTGGAGATTTGTAAAATAGATTGAAGAAAATAAGGGCTCAATGGTGAAAATCGGTTGAAAAATGAGGAAGTTATGCTGGTTTCGCTGGAAAAGTGCAGAAATGCGGGAAAAACCAGAAATTCGAAAGAAATACGCCCATCTCTCTCTCTCTCTCTCTCTCTCTCTCTCTACACACACACACACACACACACACACACACACACACACAAGATTTGGTTTTCCTACTGTTCTATTGTTTGGTAAGATATTCTGGCACCTAATTTTCATAGCTATTGGTAACCCTTCATAACAAAATAAATTGTGACAGTTCGTTGTTCAGTTATCGGAGTAAGAAAGGTGCCTAGGTGGATAGCAGGTAGAAGGTATGTATGGCTTACCACTGGTCCCATTCAAATTGGTTATATACTCTTATTTCTGTCACTGTAAAGCCGGTATTTGTCCTTTGATAAGCCAACTTTTTGGAATGAACCTTTTTGCCATGCTACGGATTGTCATTTCTGCCTCACCGAATTTCAACAACATGGCCGCCATAAGTCGGTGCAGTATGCTGATGTGCTATCCGTAGAAAAACCAACTCCACATTCGAATTCAAACCGGTACCCTATTTGCCCAAAACGAAAGAGGGAGCCCAACTGGTTAACGAGAACGCAGATCAAAGCGTTATTAGAGCCTGGTGTGACAATTTCGTACTACAGAAATCGTGATGAACAATTCGCTAAATACTTCTCCAAACAAAATAACACTAGTTTTTGCCGAGATGTCCAACGGTTTGTTCGAAGAGTTTGGGGAGCATCACAATCCAAGTGAATGGCGTTTGTTTATCGACAGCAGTAAACAGCATTCAAGGCTGTTTTACTGCATCAAGGAAACAGGAAACCCTCGCTACCGCTGGTTCATGCTGTTAACATGAAAGAATCGTATGAATCAATGGCGCTGCTGCTGAATTTGATAAATTATAAGCAACACTCTTGGAGGATTTGCTCCGATCTTAAGGTTGTTGCCATGATGACATGGGTTACAACAGGGGTACACGAAATACATGTGCTTTCTCTGTAAATGGGACAGCCGAGCACGTAAGGAGCATTACGTTCAAAAAGACCAGCCAAAGAGGACAAGTTTGACTCTTGGGAAAGAAAACGTGAAACGTGGAGAAATTATTATCCCAGAATTTTGTAAAAGCGTTGGAAAAAAAGGACCTGCGTTTGAATATCTGCAATTAGTATTCCCAAACATATCGGATGCAAAGATTAAAAAAGGTGTTTTCGTGGGACCTCAAATAAAAAAAAATTATTAAGGACAAACATTTCTTCGTAGTTTTGGCTTCTGATGAGCAAGAATCGATAATCCTGGTCAGTCGCACAGATGGATCGGCAAAACGCTTGGAATCCACCATTCCACCGTGTCCCGCGGTGTCAAGATGTTCCAGGAGACGAAGACCATCGAACGGCGCGCTGGAAGCGGCCGAAAACCAAAAACGGAATACCCAGAGAAGGCGCGGAAGATAAGGCAGTACTTTAAGAATAACCCGAACCTTTCCACCCGATACGTTGCCAAAAAGGTCAATTCGTCGAAGTGGTTCGTCCAGAAGACCATGAAGCGGGCTGAGCTACGTGATTTTAAGGTCAGGAAGGCGCCGAACTGACAAGCAAAACACGATGGCTAAATTGCGTGCGCGGAAGCTGTACCGTGAGTAGCTGGTCAAGCCAGGCTGTCTCGTCCTGGACGACGAGACATATATCAATGCGAACACCAAACAAATCCCCGGCCTCGAGTTTTTTGTCAGTACATGCCCTTTCGCTCAACTTTTCAAACATCTGTTTGATTTCCTACCTGCCGTACACTGACGGAACTTTCAATTCCTTCTCTTCATATCTATCATTCTAGCAAAAACGCACTCTTGGTGCCTCATGGTGATGAGCGAACATCTCCT
>JASCZW010016493.1:0-18578 GCA_034211315.2 Aedes japonicus | reverse complement strand
AGTCTACATTGCTTGACGAAATAAATAAATAAATAAATAAATAAATAAATAAATAGACTATATCTTATCGGTCAGCTTGTAGGTGCCGCTTCTCCAGTGGGATTGGGCTGTGTATGGACAACGCTGGTGGCTGTCTTCTCGGTGGAGGCAGGTCAGTTGACAGGCCGCCTGTGGAGTGTCGTGCCGGGATGTCCAATCTATTGGTAGAAAACTTTTAACTCTATGATGGCTCTTAAAAAAGCCGATTTTGTGGAAGGCGGATTGGGAGCGAGCGTTGGAGCAAAACAAAGGAGCGGACACTTTCACTTCTTCATGATGCTATTAGTAATTTTCTCTTTAACATTATTTCTATCTTCGTAGTTTTGCTGTGTCGGTCTCACGCCGACCGGAGGTGGACTGTGCAATGCTCGTGTTGATCTCGGTTTCAAACTGACTGCTGCTGGTGTTGGAATCTTTTATCATCGTCGGGCTGCTTCTGTTCAGGTGGTGTTGCCTCCTAAATGGTTTGCGTCGGAATGATAGCTTCCCTAATTCTACAAATACAACAACAACTACAACTTTAAAATTCTAGGGATGGGAAACCAGATTCCGAATGATCTGGTGATCCGATGTCAGGCAGCGTGCCCTGTACCGATTGATAGACTCACTAAAACGATCGTCGACCATTTTTATCTCCTCAGACCTCAGATGTTCTTGTCCTCGGAGGGGTGTTCAGGATCATCAGATTATTTTGAACACGCTGAAGCTTCAGGTGATGTGTTTTTGCGCAACTTTCCCAGATAGACATGCCGTACTCGATGACTGGAAGTATGATTTGTTTGTAGACAGCAAGCTTGTTTTTAAGGGATAACGTAGACCTTCTTTTGGTCAATGGATACAGAAGCTTCAACAGAACGTTATACTTTGTGACAGTTTTGTGGACCTGCTCCCTGGAAATAAGCTTGCTGTCTATTGTAACGCCAAGATAGACAGCTGATTTGGCCCATTCCACCGTTGTGTTGTTTAGGCATATTTTACAATCCTGGGAGAATTTGAATATGGGAAGAGGATGACCTGGGTCTTCGCCGCGTTGATAAAGATCTTCCATTCAGTGACGTATGCAGACAGAACATTCAGGCTTCGCTGCAGTTACCATTGTGGACGACTGCGGTATCATTGGCGAACAACGACAGAGATCCATTTTCAGGGAGCGGGGGTTTAGGTGAATAGGTTTAACAGAAGTGGACCTAGTATACTTCCCTGTGAAATACCGGCGGAGATCTCCTGTGCATCAGAAACTGCACCTTGCAGCGAAACATGGAATCTTGAGATAGGAAGATTGTATTTCTTAAGCTTATACACCAGGCCATCGTGCACGTACACGTTATAAAAGGCCTTTTCAATATCGAGAAGTGCCGTGGCAGATGATTTCGCAACACACTTGTTCCACTTGAGGATGTTGGTTACTCGGTTAAATTGGTGCACTGTTGAGCGACCACGTCGAAATCCGAACTGCTAGTCGAGCAGGATATTAAGCTCGTTTGCAGACGAGAGAAGCCGACGGTGGATCGCTTTCTCAAACAGTTTTGATACTCCTGAGAGAAGGCTGATGGTCTTATAGCCCTTGGAGCATGAAGGATCTTCCCCAGGTTTCTGGATGGGTATGACTTTCGCTGACTTCCAACACGAGGGGACGCAGCGAAATCGCAGGCATTGGTTGAACTGGGAACTCAATTGCTTGAGCTCCAAGTTCAAGATGTCAAGCAAAACAATGCATTAGGTCCTAGTAACAATGAGAGACTCTCTTTGTCGACTTTCTCTTTGGGCTCCTACGACTATGTAGAAACATGTTCAACTTTTTTCAACATACAGTACGGTAGTATAAAGTGTGATTATGGATTCAATACGTTGAAAAAATCACCAAATCGTTTAATAGACAAGCTAATAACCAAAGAGAAAGTCGACAAAGAGAATCTCTCATTGTTACTTAGGACCTAATGTATTGTTTTGCTTGATGTTATCGAAACCTGGGGCCTTCCTGTTCTTTGAGCTTTTGATATAAGTCAACAATTCGTCAGCTGAGATCTCCAACTCCTCTGTGAAGTCGTTGGGGCTTATATGGACGTTAGTAATATGCGCGCAAACAGTAGCTTTGTGTTGTTTGACGATGTTTTGTCCGAGATTGTGGGAGCTGATAAAGTGTTGACTTATCTCAGCAGCTTTTTCTGCAGGAGTGATCAAGCGATCTCTAGAGCCATTGTTGTCTAGTGGGATCAACGGTGGAATGAGCCTTGGCTTAGTTTTCAAAATGTTTGTCAACTTCCAGAACGGCTTTGCACAATCTAGGAGAGAGCGGATCTTGTCAGAAAAATTGTTATCTTAAGGTCCACCATTCTGGCCTTGATAATTTTCGTCACTCGTCACTTTTTAGCATTGGCGAACCAGTTCGCTGGTATTGAATTCGGATGGCGTTTCGCAATTGTATTAAATCTTCAGTGGGTCTATCAATGAGTGAAGAGTTACTCACCTGATCA
Source organism: Aedes japonicus (assembly GCA_034211315.2). Taxonomy (NCBI): domain Eukaryota; kingdom Metazoa; phylum Arthropoda; class Insecta; order Diptera; family Culicidae; genus Aedes; species Aedes japonicus. The sequence continues at coordinate 16,065 of JASCZW010016493.1, read as the reverse complement.
ATCATCAGTACATGTTGCTCCCGGCCTGGGAGATCGCTTGCTCGATGCTCTTCAGTTGCCGTCAATGTCGTCAGTTGACTGGAGGTGCACGTTGAAATCAACAGTGTTGTCGACATGTTGTCGGAACCTCTCCCATCTGGCACGTTGGGAGTTCCATCTGGTGATCCGATGCCAGTTGACCGAGGATCCAACTTCGGCCACTACTGGATAGTGGTCCGAGCTGACCTTCTTGTGTACTACCGGCTGGGCGATGTTGTTCCCCATGTTGGTGAGGAAGATGTCGATTGTCGAACGGACCCCGGATCTGCTCATCCGGGAGTATCCGGGCCCAGGACGGTGTAATGGCCCTCTTCTAGGTCTCCCTGCAGAATTATTCCGTTCCGGTTGCGCTTAAATTCTCCCGACATCGTTTCAACGTCCACAACTCTAATTAAACCGTCCGTCCCAAGGTACACTGAAATTACACGGTCATTTTTACTGTTTTGAGAATGGATATTTTCTTATTTCAACACGACAACTAACATTGACAGGTTTTGGTGTCCAATTACATTGAACTTTGATGACCACCTTGTGAAAAAATGGTTACGCAGTTGTTGGACGTACTGCCAACGAAATGAACGAAGGGGTGGTTTTAAGACGGTTCAGGAACGGCAAGAAGCGGAGGACCGATCATTAGATAGGCGGCAGTTAGTTCTTCGGGGTCGTGAGGGTTATTGGAATGACCGAATCCAAGATTGCCTTTATTTGGCACAAGAGAGTGTAGAGCTCGAAAATGATGAGGGATGCAGATTTGTAAACCTTTTTGAGAACTGACTTTACGCGCTTTACTGCTACGTCCCAAAGTCCACCAAAATGTCGGGAGCCATTAGGAATGGTTCGCCAAATAATTACCTTGGTTTGGCACAACTCAAACAGTTTTTGCTGGGTAACTTAATCAGTGTGAGGAGTACACTTTATTGACATATAACTTGGAATGCTGCTAAGGAAGCCACGGTTGAAAGATTTTCAACTGCTTCAAGGTGGATGGGTTTGGTTACCATGCATACAAAAATGAAAATATGTCCCTTGACTAAAAGCCGTCTGGGTCCTGTGTAATTGATTCATACATGTGCAAAACCTGGTGCCTCGTTAACTCTGTAAGAAGGAAGGTTTCCCATCTTTACGAACGGTCGATTTTGCATTCGGCAACCAAAATTATTGCCTCAGGATAATGATCGCATCAGAAAGTCCCACGTCTATAGTCTTGCGATGAATTTAGGCAATAAGGATCTGAGTTACTGGACTTTTGTCAGGTATAACAAGTTGGTATTTGGTTTATAGGGCAGCTGAGCGTGACAAATTCTTCTTTCCACTAGTAGCAAGTCGTTGTCAACAAAATGATTCAATCTAAATCGTTGGTTGCTGTCACCTGCTCTAATCTGTTCCATCTCCTGATGCTGAATGGCACCTACAGCCTTCTTCATAGTTCGTCGGAGCTCAGGAATGGTAGGATAAGGAGTGCGAATTCGATCCTCTTTCTGATTACGAGATTTGGACAGAAGCCTTAGGACCTAGGCTACAATCCGCTGAGTTTTCTGAATGCAACTGAACTTTGTTTGGATCGGAAAATCGACGTGCTTCAGTGCTGTGTGGACTTACACTGTTTGCTTCACTCGGAAGGGCTGGTACACCAGCTTCATACACTAAGGAGCGCAGGAATCCCAGTCCATTCCACCACATGTCTTTTCTGGTCAATTCAACGGCAGTCTGTCCTCGAGAAACTGTATCGGCGGAGTTTTCTGACGTGCGAACATATCTCTACAAGAATTGATCATTGGAAACAATCTCTGCGACTCAATTGCGGAAAAACTCCTTCAAACTGTTCAATGGCTTCCGCAGCCACGCTAAAACTACTTGTCTGTCGGTCCATATCGATGTTTACTCAATCTCCATCGTGTTTTGGATTTTATTGATCAAACAAAAAAGGAGGGTTGCGACTAGGAGTTCCATTCTAGGAATAGTAGCGGGATAAATGGACGCTATCTTGGACTTGCTGGTAATTAATTTCATTGTAGCGGTGTCATTGGCATGTATAGAGAAAATATATAATCAACCTTCTACGCCTTTTTTTACGCAAGCGCAAATCCATGTAGCTCAAATGCCACAGCTTCTGGGAAAACAACAAGTCTAGAGATTCGAATTGGCTAAGAAGTTGGTAATGCTGCGATGAAAGATTGAAACTCGGCGCAAAGATCGCTGTCTAGCTTATCGTGCCATGCTACCTTAATAATCCACAGACGTTGCATAAGTGCTGTATGTCGAGCTCGAGACTTTACTAAAAAAATCGCACGCGGCGCGCACTTGGTCCATCGGCATCTCGTCCCAGATCTTGGAAATGAGCTTCTTAAATTGATTCATAGTGCATACTTGATGTTCGCTCTGCTTGGCCAGTATGTACGATCATACATAAAAGTCCAGGTAGTTGGGAGGCCACAAGGTCTTATAAAAAAAAATTCACCGTGTGGGCCGGTGTACCGTCCTGTTGAAAGACGTAATGATTTCTCCCGTAGAGGTTCCGAAGTACCGGGCCCACAACCTTCTCCAAAACCTCAGTCTTATGGTACGCGGCGTTGATTTTCCCGGTTTCTGTCGATAAACACCAGTAGTAGCTTCCCACGCCTGGATACGGCTCCCCCCAAACCAGTTCATTTTTAGACGAACCCGCTCCACGGACCTCGCACGGCCCTTGGCCGAGTCTGCCTCCCGGTACCGACGGATGGTGGTAGAAATGTAATTCCGCTTCACCCCGTTGGATTTTAACCGCCGGAATATGTCGCCGAGTCGCCACCCCTGCGCGGTAAACAAACAACATATGACAGCAAGTCGACACCGTGCGCGTCGTTTAGCCTACACGGTGTTCAATAAGTTCGAATACAAGTTTTCATCATTGCGTAAGTATGCGCCATGTACATATTCTGCATTGGTATTGGTGTCAGCTTTAGCTTCATTCATACGCTACCGAGTGTGCGCGGTGTTGACATTCTGTTAGTTGTTGTTCGTTTGTTACGCGCGATGAAAGAGTATCGGGACTTCGTAATTAAGCGTTTTTTTTCCGGCTGCTGAAATCGCATGGGGTCAAGCGGAACTTTGTCTACACGACCATCAGGCGATACCGGGAGACGTCCTCGACCAATGACCGTGCGAGATCCGGTCGGCCGCGTTCAGCGAGGACGCCACGGGTCATCAAGATCGTGAGGGAGCGAATTTGGCGCAAAAAGAACCGCTCAATCCGGAAAACGGCTGCAGATGTCAACGTTTCCATTGGAACCGCTCACACCATACTCACCAAGGACCTTGGTTTCAGGCCTTACAAAAAACGTAAGGTCCATGGCGTTTCGGAGGCTACCAGCAAAAAGCGGTTGGATCGAGCTTAGAGGATCCTCTCTCGGCACGCTGGTCAGGAGTTTGTTTTTTCGGACGAGAAACTGTTCGTGCTGCAGCAGCCGCACAATGTGCAAAATGACCGGGTGTGGGCGCCATCGAGGGACAGCATTCCTGAATCCATTATAAACATCCCTCGGTTCCAAAGTGCCGCGTCGGTGATGGTTTGGGGGGGCAGTATGCAAACGTGGTAAGCTACCCTTGGTGTTTATTGAAAAAAACGTCAAAATCAACGCGGCGTACTACAAAACTGAGGTTTTGGAAAAGGTTGTTGCCCCCAGTCTCCGGAAGCCTCTACGGCGATGAGCACTCACGTGTTCCAGCAGGACGGTGCACCAGCCCATACGGCAAATGTGGTTCAAGCCTGGTGTCGGGACAATTTAACCGACTTTCTGGACAAAACGTTGTGGCCTCCCAGCTCCCCGGACTTGAATCCTCTCGACTTTTTTGTTTGGTCCTATATGATGGCGAAGCTGAACGAATACAAGGTCAGCACTTTGGATCATTTCAAGACGGTAATTCTCAAAATCTGGGACGAAATGCCCATGCAGTCCGTGCGTGCCGCCTGCGACGCGTTCGAGAAACGTTTGAAGATCGTTAAGGAGTACAAAGGGGGGGTCATTCCAAGAGAAATGTTGTAAACGTTCCTTGTAAACATAGCTTTCAATAACATAAATCCAAAAAATAAAAAAACATGTTTTCATTTTTTTAACAAATTTTGAAAGTGTATCCGAACTTATTGAACACCGTGTATATATGAGGCTAAAGCTGACACCAATCCGCACACACAGAATGACAATGGTACGCACGTACACAACGATGAAAAGTTTGTATTTGAACTTATTGAACACTCTGTACTTGAGGCTCTTTTGGGTTCAATGGGTTCCCATATACTGCGGCTCCAAGTTATAAATTGTTCAAGCTAAACATTTTCTAAATTCATTCAAATCCATACCAGTCCAAGGCTCCAATTCGTCAAGGAAAGGAGCATAATCAAATCATAAAACACAATTCCGAAATGCATATCAATTAGCATAAGGTATGGATGCACCGAGGAGAGCCTCTTCCAGAGCCATTTGCAAGACAGAAGGAAGAAGTTTCTAAAGCATTATTGAAAATAATGTCGCAAACTCATCAAAACACCATATCGTTTATAGGTGTTTAATGGATTCGCCATCAAAATCATTGTGGAAACGAAGTTTGGTGCCGGTAGTAAGGGCCAATGTTCACTTTACTCTTTTCTTCTTCCGTCAAGACGTTGAAACCAATTAAGAAAAGCAAATAAATGTTATATCTGTGAAACTTTAAATATTTACGTCGCAATATGCAACGAACTGGAAAAGCATATTTCTGTCCTAGAGGCGCGCGAGTAAATGGATTTATTTTATAGCCACCGGGATATCCCGCGGCAGCAGCAGCGTGGAATCGTTCCTAATAAAAACGGTCTGAGGGAAAAGAATGCAGTGTTTTTACGTCTTCTGTTCCTCGAGGATTTTTTTTTTTGCGGTTCTCAATTCGCAACTCGTTCGAATAACAACCTATATTGGATCGAGTCGAGTACGTGGCAAGTGATGTCTTCGAGTAGAATCGGGTTGGGTGAATTAGTGCGCGACCGACGATGCTCTGCGATGGAAGAGTGGTCGGGAAAACGTCTTCTCGGATAATGAAGTGAACGATTCGGTGCACACATTGGCGAAACTGGCGGCGATGGTGGTTAAACCGGATTCAGTTTGGAAATAGTTTGCAAATTTATGGACCACTTTACTTAAGCGGTTTTTTTTTCTTGCCACGATGTTGGCATGTTTGTGATCTGAAAGCTCACAGCTCGAGGTGAGAGATCCTAGCTTAATAGGGACAATTGGTTTGCGAGCACGCAATTAATAACATTTAAGAGACGTCTTTGATTTCAAGAAGACTGTTCGAATCCGACGTCTTCTGTTTTTGGTTTCAGGTTGGTCTTAACTGTTCCAATGGCAAAAATGTGGTTTGGGTACCCCCATGGGATAATTAGGATAAAAGCTTCGCCGTGTTCGGCATTATTGTTTTACACTACAGTAGCTGCATTTTAAATCAACCTATTATTTAACTGAAATCAAATCTAGGATCATGATGTGATAAAGTGTACCCAAGTAACACACTCATGTTTAAGAAATGTTAAATTCCTACAAAACTAGTCAGGTATGATTTGTTCGTGTCGTATCGGACATCGAATGACCATTCAAATAAGACTAATAACTATCAAATGAGCATTAACGTTTACCGCAGAAACTTTAAAGATCCAAATTCAGTTACGCCAGTTGACGCAAATTTTGTTATTGCTGGAGCCAATTTCATGTTCGATCGAATTCATGTTGGATCGGTACAGTATGATGACGCATTATCAATTACGGAAGCGTTATCGACAAATCGTCAAAATTAAGTTAATCCTTTTCAATCTAAATCCACACTTTTATCCTGCCTTAATTTATCTCTAACAAGTTCATCTGTTTGTGCAGGCCCAATTATCTATATAAATAAAAATGAGTTGGGGTTTCCTTTGTCACGATTTAACTCGCGAGCGGAAGGACCGTTTGGCAAGATTTTAGCTTTGTTGGATTTGTCTTGGACACCGGAAGGTTCTTATGATGGTTTGAAACCCCTCTCTTCTCTGGAAAGGGGGGCTCTCGTACAAATGAAACAGAAGTTTCTGCATATCTCAAGAACTAATCAAGCAAATGGAACCAAATTTGACACGTGGGGTTTTCTGGAGAAGAAAAATGTTTTTATGGTGGTTTGAGACCCCTCCCCTCTCCTAGAAGGGGTGCTGTCATACAAATGAAACTGTAATATCTTCATAACTCTAGATCTAATAAAGCAAATGGAACCAAATTTGGCATGAGGGGATTTTAAAGGCGATAAATGTTTCTACGATAGTTCGAGACCCCTCCTCTCTCTCTCTGTTAGGTTGGGAGGCGGTGCTCCCATACAAATGAAACAAAAGCTTCTACATAACTCGAGAGCTAATCAAGTAAATGGAGCCAAATTTAGCAGGTAGAGGTTTTTGAAGGCAAGAAATGTTTCTAAGGTAAATCGAGACCCCTCCGCCCTCTGTAAGAGGGGGGTTCTCATACAAATGAAACACAAATTTGTGCATAACTCGAGAACTAATCAAGCATGGTTTTTGGAGGAGATAAATGTTTCTATGGATGTTTGAGACTCCTCCGCCATCTGGAAGGGGGCGGGGGGGTTTCCATACAAATAAAACACAAATTTCTGAATAACTCGAGAACTTATCAGCACAGATAAAAAGAAACACTGAATTTTTTGCGTTATCTAATGCACATAAAGGGAATGCTAGATTTGGCAGAACATAATGGGATATTACAAGTAAATTTAAGCCAGATAACGCCTGAATCGAGCTTGTTGTATGAAAGATTGCAAACAATATCGTTGTTTACGCTCCTTTGACTTGGTATTACACGAGGGGAAATTTTACGCGCTTGTTAAAATTAATTATTTTTTTCTGTGAGGTTAATGGAACCAAATTTGACACGTGGAGGTTTTCGAAGGCAAGAAATATTTCTAAGTTGACTCGAACCCCTCCCTTCTCTGAAAGGAGGGCTCATATACAGATGAAACACAAATTTCTAAATAACTCGAGAACTTATTAAGTTAATGGAACCGAATTTCGCATGTGGAGGTTTTTGAAGGCAAGAAATGTTTCTATTGTAGTTTGAAAATCCTCCGCTCACTGAAAGAGGGTCTCTTATACAAAAAAAAACACGAATTTCAGCATAACTCGAGAACAAATCAAGCAAATGGAACCAAATTTGGCATGTGGAGGTTTTCGGAGGGTAGATTTCTATATACATAAAAATGAATTTCTGTCTGTCTGTCTGTCTGTCAGACCCTTAGGGAACGTCCATTAATTACGTCACGCATAAAATGACTTTTTTTAAGCCCCCCTCCCCCCCTTGTCACGTTATTGTATGGACCTTCATTTTTTTTTGTATGGATCGTCACGTTTTCCCAAACCCCCCCTCCCCCTTACTGCGTGACATAATTAATGGACCTTCCCTTATAGACTCGGAAATTTCTGAACCGACCAACGTGAAAATTTATGTGAAGGGGTTTTTGAGGCTGGGGAAGGTTCTTATGATTGTTTGAGACCCCTACTCTCTCAGGAAGGGGGGCTCTGATACAAATGAGATACAAATTTCTTCATTATTATAATCAAGCAAATCGAATCAAATTTGGCATGTGGGGGTTTTCAAGGCAATCATTGTATGATGATTTGAGAAACCACCCCCTCGGGAAGGGAGGGCTCCCATACAAATGAAACACAAATTTCTACCAAAAATGAAATTATCCAGGATACTTAAACACAAAACGTGTATTTCTCGGGAAAGAAGCATGTTTTGGAAGTTTATTCAAGAAAAAAAACTCATTCCGAAAAAAAAACCATCAAAGTGCCAGTTACATTTAATTTTCATTCATTTAGTTGCAAGTGTAGCAGCGCACGTACCGGGTCCAGCTAGTTTTATATAAAAATTAGTAACTTAAATTAGTATTAGAGAGGAAAATCTCACTTTTTTTGTTACCCCTTCATTTTGTTGGAAGGATCGTTGCAAATATCACCAGAATTACCCGAGTACAATAAACTTTCATTACCGACACGTAACAAATATGTTAAATATTCCCAAAAGAGCAAGCAAATTAAATAATTGTTGAATTACAAACTTCGAGACATACATTTAGTAATTCCGCAACTCTTTGAACAATTATCCGAGTCTGACTTGTGCTTACCTAACCTTAAGTGCTTTAGCTGTTGAAAAATATTATTTCACATGCATAATTTTGATCTTAAACGTATGAAGTTGGTGCTTGTATGTAAATTTAGGAGCAGCTCCTAGTTGTTTTATAGTTTTAATTTTTTTTTAATTCATAGTTGTAGTTTTAAGGTAACATAAGCACAAAAGTGAGTAAGAATCTTGTATTATTTAGAAGATTCACTTCCCCTTATCTCAGCATATATGGTGAACAAACCAACTAATTTGTAATGTTCAGCAAAAATTGTTTGTATATATGAATATAAATAATAATATATTAGTTATAACTAATAGAGCGTAAACTAAAGTTTTCATTGAAAAAAATAGACAAAAATTCCCGATTTTTCATGGGTTAACCTTCATTAACTTCATATCACCGCACTGACGAAACTACCCAGGCAGCATCAATCATAGTAGCCCATGAGTCAGCAGACAAAATTTGACAGCTCTATCAGTCGAACTCTAACCGTGATAGCAAAAACAGTGAAGCAACCCCGTTCAGAAGTGTGCGTGTTCAAAGAACGGCACCCCGTCATGTCGAAAATGGACATCGTGTGGCACTTTTGGACGCCGGATACGCCTGTTCTGGCATCTACAACATCTTGGTACTATTAGACAACAATCAGAGCATCGAAAGAAAACCCGGTTCCGGACGGCCAACGACTCTGACGACAAAAGGCTCCAAAGGATGCTGAAGAGGAAGGCCGAGCGAATACGCTGAAAGTTTATTTTCGTTAAATAGCTTTCTATAGTTTCGTAAACATGGATTTTGTACATAGGACAAATGTCTCGTATATTGTATGAAACATTCATGTTGCTTTTTGTCTGGTGAAATGCTATTATTACACCTTTTTGTATAATGCACGGAATGGATTTCGTGAAGACCAGCCAATCGCTGCTTCTCTATTATCATACTCCTTGCATGTTGGTTTTACTGCTGGTATGGGCGGGAATAATTTGTTAAAGCACTGTCGAGAGTTATAACATCATACTCATTAATCACGTATCTTCTCACAAGTCACCATGGCCTAGTGAGATCAGGATCAACGCTTTTCAAAAATACAGGATCGAATCCTTTGTTGGAAACATTAAAAAACGCTGAACAACTCCACGTGGTTGCGCTTTTTGTTTCAATTGCATTTTGATCTGTTGTAGATTTGTTGTCAAAGTAGATCTGTCTGTCATTCTTGCAACCACGGGAGAAACGTTTCTTTTTAATGTACAACAAAATATTCGTAGCTCTTTTTATTGTTATCGTACAGTGCACGAATGTTCTTTCTGTTTCAACAAATGCTTCGTAGTTTTGACAGTTGCGCGTGTGCCATTAATTTCAAAGGTGGCTTCATAAATAGTACAATTCAGTTTCGTTGCAGAAAAAAACGAATAGATTAGTTAGTTGTACGTTCGATTTCGTAATATTAACTAAAATTAATTTTCAGTGTAGTGGCTACATCGCTGCCGACGCTTGGCCGGGAAGTCGGTCCATCCGGAATAAAGATTTTATTCGATAAAATTTGGACACACAAAATAGGTCACCAAAAATTTTCCTTGAGCCCGATTCTTTTCAAACTTTCTGGAAATAAAGTACTACTAAATGGTTAAGTTAGTCAGTACTACTACTAAAGTACTACTAAATGGTTCGGTTCCAAACAGAGGAAAAGTATCTGGCGAACATGAACATACATGTTAGGAAGAGGAAGTCGCGTCCACTGGTTTCGGATCTGCAGGCAATGACGCAACGGCAGCGGCAGCGGCTAAATAATATGATCTTTTCAATTTTCCCGGCGAATCGCGACGTTGCGGTGGTGATGGACGACGAGACCTATCTCACCATGGATGGCAATGACTGGCGGGGCCCTTCGTATTTTGCTTTCCCCACGAAGGAAGTGAGCTCCGAGGTGAAGTTAATGTCTTACACCAAGTTTCTAAAGAAGTGCTGCTGTGGTTGACAATCAGCGAGAAGGGGATGTCAAAGCCGCTCTTCTTTTGCTCCGGACTGGCTGTGAATAAGGGAAATTTATGGTACGAAATGCCTGCCGGTAGTTGCGCCGTTCATCAAGAAATAAGGGCGAAGACGCGGTGTTCTGGCCGGATCTGGTGTCGGCCCACTACTCGAAACGATCGTTGGAGGAGCTGGAGTGGCTGAATAACGATGTGGTACCCAAATTGGCAAACCCACCCTACGCCCCCCAGTTGCGTGCCATCGATAAATTCTGGGCCAACCTGAAGCGTAAGATCTACTGCAATAATTTTGATGCGAAAAATGAGGAGGAACTGAAAAATAAATCAAAGAAAGAACTGAAAAGAATGCCTGCATGAAATTTTTTTTTTTTTTTTTTTTTAATAATCATTTATTTGTACAGGCTCAATCGAATTAACTTTACAGAGCCAAATTTTCATATTTTTATACATCATTTATCTTAAAACTAAAGTTAGGAGGATAGAGCCGATTACTCGCGGCCGTCTCGAGGTTAATAGGAATAACAAATTACGGATGGGAAGGAGGGTGGGAATTTAAAGTATGGTTACATAACACATTAAATTTAAATTCAAAATTATCTAAACACTAACTATACAACTTATGGTTTTCTTTTGAATTGAACATTTTTGAAAAAGAAAAAAAAACACACACACACATACACGTATTAAAAAAAACTTATTCTAAACATACAGGTTAAACTAACTACAATCTAATGCTAATGTTAGTCAAAAACACATAAATGAGTTTCATGTACTCCAAATCACGTACAGCCAAAATATCTCGAATTGGCACATTGGGTTGTCTACCTCGAGCCCGAAGGGAATCATAAAGCCTCAGATCTGACTCCAGAATGCTCAGCACAAGACCAAATAACGTGATCTGCGTCCTGATAGCCTTGTCCACATTCACAGAGATTGCTGTCGCTCAGCTCAACCCGGTATAAATGAGCGTTCAAAGAATAATGATTGGACATGAGGCGAGCACATGACACGAATGAAGTCTCGACTCACATCCATCCCGCTAAACCAAGATTTCTTCGACACCTTTGGGATGATAGAATGTTGCCATCGCCCCAAATCTCCTTTACTCCATTTATACTGCCAGCTGACGAGTGACTGTTGACGAAAAATAGGAAAATTCGTTGAAGGCGATTTGTCGATCACAAATATCGCCTTCCATAGCGCCCACCTTTGCAAGCGAGTCCGCTTTCTCATTGCCCGGAATTGAACAATGAGATGGGACCCATACAAAGGTGATGATAAAATAATATCGCGAAGATAAAGCACTTGAAGCTCCTGTATTTTCGTGAGAAAATACGAGGAGTGCTTACCGGCCTCAATGAGCGAATAGCCTCTATAGAACTGAGACTATCCGTGAAAATGAAGTACTGATCCGGTGTTAATGAGGCAACAATTTCTAGCGTAAAATGTATTGCCGCTAATTCAGCAACATATACGGAACAAGGAGCTTGAAGTTTACGGTTGGCGCTATAAATTTCATTAAATATACCAAAGCTCTGCTGACTCCTCTATCAAAGATCCGTCAGTGAAGAACGATTTAGTGGAATCAACTTGGCCAAACTTTGCAGCAAATATCACCGGAGCAATCATAGGACGATGATGCTCTGGGATTCCACGAAGCTCCTGCTTCATGGATAAATCAAAATGAACCGAATTGTCGAAATCGGAGAAGCAAACACGATTGGAAATGTTCGGCGAAGGGCTGACATCCTGTGTTATGTACAAATGGTACAAGGTCATGAAGCGGGTTTGAGAGTTCAACTCAAGGAGCTTCTCAAAATGTTCGATCACCTGAGGGTTCATAACTTCACACCTGGTGAGGAGCCGGAGAGATAATTCTGTAAACCGATCCGAGAGTGGCAACATGCCAGCCAGCACTTCAAGACTCATGGTGTGAGTCGAGTGCATGCAACCTAACGCGATACGAAGACACCGATACTGAATACGTTCCAGTTTAATGAAGTGCGACCGAGCCGCTGACTGAAAACAAAAACTACCGTATTCCATAATCGACAAAATCGTTGTCTGGTACAACGTTAGAAGATCTTGTGGATGAGCTCCCCACCAGGTCCCGGTAATTGTGCAGAGAAAGTTGATCCTTGGCTGGCACTTTCGCTTCACATACTCAATATGGGATCTCCAGGTGCACTAGAATCGAACCAGACCCCAAGATATTTAAATGACATAGAATGAGTTATCGGCTTACCCCAAATTTGAAGCTTCGGTTGTGCAGGGTTATGCTTCCTTGAAAAACTACCAACTCAGTTTTCTCCGTAGAGAATTCGATACCTAGCTCTAGAGCCCAAGTAGACAAATTGTCTAAGGTATCCTGTAAGGGTCCTTGCAGATCGACCCCATTGGGTCCCGTGACAGACACTACGCCGTCATCTGCAAGTTGTCTCAACGTACAATTGTCACTTAGACAACCGTCAATGTCTTTGACATAAAAATTATACAAAAGGGGGCTTAAACATGATCCCTGGGGGAGACCCATGTAGCTAAATCGTGAAGCTGTAGAGGTTCCATGAGAGAAGCTCATATGTTTCTCTGACAGCAAATTGTACAAAAAATTATTCATTAATGGTGAAAAGCCACAAGCGTGGAGTTTATCTGAAAGAACTTCAACAGATACTGAATCAAAAGCTCCTTTATATCCAAGAATACAGAAGCCATTTGCTCTTTTTAGCAAAAGCTAACTGAATATCCGTGGAAAGCAACGCGAGACAGTCGTTCGTTCTCTTACCCCTACGGAAACCATATTGAGTATCTGAAAGCAGGTTGTTCGTCTCAACCCATTTGTCCAGACGGAAGAGGATCATTTTCTCCAACAACTTTCGAATACAGGATAACATCGCGATGGGTCGATAGGAGTTGTGGTCGGACGCGGGCTTACCAGGTTTTTGAATGGCAATAACTCTCACCCGTCTCCAATCATCCGGTACAATGTTGAGTTCCAGAAACTGATTAAACAAGTTCAACATGCGCCTCTTCGCGACGTCTGGGAGGTTCTTAAGCAAGTTGAACTTGATCCTATCAGCCCCTGGAGCCGTATTGCCACACGAAAGGAGTGCGAGAGAGAACTCTACCATTGAAAAGGGTTGGCTGATCTCATCTATCGAATTCGTGTTTGCGCGAGGAATCATCCGTGCCGGGACAGAATCTGGACAAACTTTTCGCGCAAACTTGAGGATCCATTGGTCCGAGTACTCTTCGCCTCGTTGTTCGTAGTTCGGTTACGCAACCTTCGCGCCGTGTTCCAAAGAGTACTCATCGACGTTTCGCGCGATAGCCCGTTCACGAATGTTCGCCAGTAACCGCGTTTCTTGGCCTTGATGAGGCTCTTAAGTTCGCGTTCGAGAGCCGTATATACTTCGAAGTGCTCAGGTGTTCCACGTCTACGGAAAACTTTAAACGCGTCGGACTTTTACGGTAAACCTCGGTGCATTGCTGATCCCACCATGGCGAAGGAGGTTTCCTGCGAGATGACGTCCCTGGAACTGGTCGAGTTTGAGCTTGAAGCGCGCTGTCTAAGATCAGGTTGGAGAGGAAGTTATATTCTTCCAGCGGTGAAAGCTTTCTACCGTCGTTACGGCTTCATCTACTGCTGTCCTGAACTTTATCCAATCGATGTGACGAGTAAGATCATACGCGACGTTGACAGGATTTCGACGGATTGAACCCGGTGGCAACCGAAATTTGTATGGGCGAGTGATCACTACCGTGGGGATCTTGAATCACATTCCATGTGCAATCCAACGATAATGAATTCGAACAAAGTGTGAGGTCTAATCTACTGCCAACTGAGGATGTACCAGCCAAACGTGTTACTTCTCCATTGTTAAGTACTGTCATATTGAAGTTGTCACAGAGGTCATATATCAGGGAAGACCGGTTGTCATCGTACAGTTCTCCCCAGCCTGTACCGTGAGAGTTAAAATCTCCCATGACCAACCGTGGAGCAGGAAGAACCGAACAAATATCTGAAAGTTGTTTTCGGTTAATTGAGGCTCTAGGAGGAATGTACACAGAAGCAATGCAAAGGCCTTTATTTTTAATAACAGCCTGACATGCGACAACTTCAATACCTGGAATTGGAGGAAAATTCACTCTATAGAAGGAGTAGCACTTTTGATCCCCAAAAGCACTCCACCTCCACGTGAATCCTCACGATCAAGCTGAATAATGTTGAAATCATGAATCGGAAGATTGATTTCGGAAGAGAGCCATGCTTCACAAAGAGCGAATGCATCACAACCGGTAGTGTGAGCTAAAAATTTGAATGATTCCAATTTAGGAATCAAACTTCGACAATTCCACTGTAGAACAGTGATCAAATCCCGACCTCATTTGGAAAATTATCCATCGAAGGAAAATGATAGCTGCAAGGATGGGCCACTTGATTGTCAATTGCTTCAAAAAATTCTTCACTGTTGGAAGCATTGCCAAAACAATGCTTTTGAGAGGGTCAGAAATTTCGAGGTACTAAAGATACCTTCGGCAATGTCATCAAATGAGAACAGCCCACTTGAGGAGGGGCTTCTGTTCTTAAAATAGGGCGTCAGGGGTTTTGGATGTCCCCGGGAGAGATGGAAAGTCCTGGGTGTAGTTAGTACTACGGAAACCAGGAGGAATTGTTTTCCTTTTTTCCACCTCTTTTGAAATGGGCAAGCTGGTCTCGGGCTTCTTTTCAACAGCCTTCCGTGGGCGGACGCTGTCTCGCTTCCTTGAAGCACCTTCCGGAAAAAGTGAACGATGTTCCCTCTTCAGCCGAATCAAAGTCAGACTCGTCATCTGACAGAGGAGCAAAGGGATTTGTATTGGCATCGGGTGATGGTGAGGCTTTTTAACCATTTCAGCAAAGATTGCCTGGAACGCTGTTTCAGCGAGGCGTTCTAATTTTTCCCGCGTTGTTTGTACGCCGGGCACGATGAGAGAGCATGAGGAGGGAGTTCCTTGCAAGAAGCGCATTTAGGTGTGCTGTCGCGCACGCGCCATCTCATGCTTTCTCCGCAGTTGAGCAGCGCGCTTTATTGCCGCAATGGGAGGTCGTATGTCCCATCTGCTGGCATTTCTGGCAGATCATGACCCGAGGTACAAACAATCGCACAGGTAGTCGAAGTTTTCCCAACTCGACGTATTGAGGAGGGCTGAGCCAGAGAAGGTTACGCGAAACGAGTCTGACGGTGTAAACTTTTTCGCCCTTGTTGGTCGACACTGTGCCGTTGGCGCACATCAAGTATCTTAACCTGGGGAAGCAGAGGGTTCTCAAATCGACCAACCCCCGCTCCAGCAAGATCTCAGGGGCTGACCGTTTCGGACACCACTCCTTCTATTTCAATACCCCCGAGCTGGGATATGCCACTCTCATATTCTAGAGTAAAGAGCTGAGAGACAGCAATCTCATTAGCTTGCTTCGAGGATTGGACACAACGACCCGAAGTTTATTGGGTCTGACTTCTAGTCATCTCGGTCACGGCCGAGAATCGCTTCGTCAGATCATCAGAAATCGACGAACATTTAGAGGTTTCGATTTGGGCTGAAAATAAAAACAACCCGGCGGCCCAGTTGAACTATCTGGATAAGCACGTGATCTGGTAACTTAGCGAGCTACCTCATCATTTCAGCCATAGATGATCCATCTCGCGATAAATCATCCATGCTCCTTTGCTTAAGGAGCTTAGCGCACGCTCAACCACGAACGTAATTATCTACAATCAATCACGGATGAACAAACCAAACTCTAAACAAAAACCTAAAACTAAATACCTCACACACTCAATCAATCATCCTCTAAGACTTATAACACTCCTATAATATTAACTGAACGAAGTATAAC
>JASCZW010016492.1:5000-18593 GCA_034211315.2 Aedes japonicus | reverse complement strand
ATGGAAAAATGGCAGTTTAAACAACAAGATTTTTTTCTGTGTTTGGGGCAGATAACATTATGCTTTATTCAGACTACAGACTTGTAACATAAGACAAGGGTGTTTTGAAAATTATCTACAATGAAAATGGCAACAAGATAGCCTTGTATTATGTAACAACGCTGTAGTATGAACAAAGCATTACACCCCGTTCGCGTTACAACCTATATTACGTGATATAGAGTATCTTGATATCAAATGCCATGCACATTATTTTCAGTGAAAACTAGATACATAGATGCTTGTATCAAGATACTCTATATCACGTAATATAAGCTGTAGTGTGAACGAGGTGTTACACCCCGTTCGCACTACAATCTACACACTTAGAAAATTTTACAGTATTCGGTAATTTTTTACCGAACTTTCAACAGCTGAACGTTCGGTAATCGATTTTACCGGGTTTCGGTGAAATTTTACAGTATTCCGGTAAAAAAATTACCGGAACTTGTCAAATTTTACCGAAGTTGGTTAAATTGGATTACCGAACTGTTCAGCTGTTGAAAGTTCGGTAAAAAATTACCGAATACTGTAAAATTTTCTAAGTGTGTATACACACTCAGAAAATTTTACAGTATTCGGTAACTTCTTACCGAACTTTCAACCAGCTGAACAGTTCGGTAATCTGATTTAACGGAATTCGGTAAAATTTGACAAGCTTTCGGTAATTTTTGTACCAAAATACTGTAAAATTACACCGAAATCCGGTAAATCGGATTACCGAACGTTCAGCTGTTGAAAGTTCGGTAAAAAATTACCGAATACTGTAAAATCTTCTAAGTGTGTATTACGTGATATAGAGTATCTTGATATCAGCATCTATACATCTAGTTTTTACTGGAAATAACTTGCATGGCATTTGATATCAAGATACTCGATATTACGTAATATAGTTCGTAGTGTGAACGGGGTGTTAGACAACAAAGGCCTACAGGGAAATAAAATAAAACTTTCAACTACCTGAACATAGGTAAGTCAATTGAAGGTCCCTGTTAGGTTAATCTTGAACATTCTTACTAACTGTATCTGATATTTATTAGTATTATAAGTTATTACATACCTGGATACCTATAGATAAGTAATTAATAAGTTGTATTGAATAATGAACGCTTTATACACACTTTATGTCTCAAATTAGGACTGTTCTCGAAAAAAAATGCACTATTTGTATCCGTGTGTGCCTTTTTTGTCCGTCTGTTAAAATGGATGAAAATCTGGGTGTAGCTATAAACACTGTATAGCCCGGACAACGCAAAATCATTCAATCTGCCAACCCTGAAAAATGCCATATATTTGAGCAATAGATCTGGCACCACTTGTATTTGTACAAACTTGAAGTAAACAGCGCAATAGGCTAAAAAAAGATTCGGTTTCGATGTTGGTAGTTTGTTTTGATTCCGTTTGAAGATATTCAATAAAAAAGCATAATGAAAAGTGCCACGTAAAAAATGAATTGAATGGAGCGAAATTGTGGCAATAACTCGCGATGTGAAGTGAATTTTGTGAGTTTATTTCGGTTTCCAAAAAAAAGAAAATATACTTTTCAGATTTTCAGATTCTAGGAAGCCATAGGCTGTGCAGTGTATATACAAAATACTACAATTTGTTTTCTCTATTACTAATTATAACAAATAAATCCAGTTACATTTTAAATACTTACATTTACTGAATATGGAAGTAGAAAATCCCTTATATATTCATAATTGGCTTTTGTCAAAACAATACTTGATCACAATGCTTGCTCCTTTAAAGTGAATCAAATGTTTACAGTCCGTTTGGCTGCAGTTTTTGACAGGTCGTTTGGCTGCATAAGGGACTTGTTGGCTGGTCTATATACTGTGTCTATAGGTATAGCTAGTTTGGAGTTTGTATACATGTGCAAAATTCCATAACAATCGGTTCAGTGGTTATTGAGATGTCATCGAAACAAGAAGAAAATTGCCCGCGCTGTCATAGAAAATTCGACTGCGACTATGATATGGATCGGAAGACAACTGCCCGCATAAACAACAACCATAAGAAGTGCCTAACCACCAATTCGGGGTATCATCCCAACTATAAGTGGTATGGTCATACCATCTATAATATCGTTCCTGAATGGTACATGTTTATTAGGGTGGGAATCACCCATACAACTGTGTCTCGGTGGTAAAATCGTTTAAGTAAAATCGTCCCAGACGACCGAGCGGCGGGCTGGAAGTGGAAAAAAACCGAAGACAGCTGACTCTGTGAAGGCCCGGAAGGTGATGGATTATTTCAAGTGTAATCCAACCCTTCGATTCGCGACGCGGCTCTGGTTAGTTCAGCAAACCATGAAACGAGCTGGGCCTCGTGTATTCAAGGTCCGCAATGCACCGAACCGGCGTGATCAACAGAACACAGCGGCCAAATCCCGCGCAAGGAAGCTGTATCGAGAGTGGTTAACGAAACCGATGTGTGTGCCTATGGATGACGAAACCTACATCAAGGCAGACGCAAAACAGATACCGGGGCTGGAGTTCTACGTTGCCAAATCACAGTTTGATGTTCCGGAAGACATAAGGAAGAAGAAAGTGGACAAATTCGCCAAAAAAATACTTGCTCTGGCAGGCCATATGCCAATGCGGTAAACTGAGTAAACCGTACATCACAACGGGTACCATCAACAGCAAAATTTACCGCACCGAGTGCCTCCTGAAGCGTCTGTTGCCCTTCCTGCGGTCCCGGAGGCGGGACATTATTTTGGCCGGACATGGCATTATACACGCGATCGATGTTGGATTGGTACAGAGACAACAACGTTGTTTTTGTACCAAAAACCGCCAACCCCCCAAATTCACCAGAGATTCGTCTGGTGCAGGGGGTAAGTCACTCTGCCACGCTGTGTTTGTTTTTCAGTGTGTTTCGGGGTGTCGGAAGGTGATTCTATGTTTCAACATATCTGCCAATACTATAATCTATCATTTATGCTTATTGGCAACCATGTACCTCTTGATATTTAATACACGCATACTTATGTATCATCTAAATCACATCAGTTGAAGCAAGAGGCAAACAAAACAGTGAGAAAAGAAACATTCAATTCGTGTAAGTGTTGCCAGATTTATCTCTCACGTGGTGGCGAATGTGTTTGAAGTTTGGTGGATTGTGTTTTTGAGGGTGTTAACACATGGTGGCCGAGTGACTTGCCCCCTGGTCTAGTGGAAAGATTTTGGGCCATAATGAAGGCCAAAGTTGGAAAATCGTCCAAGGTGTTTAAGAACGAGCTGGAATAGAATGGATGAAAGTGACCAAAAAAGTCGGCTCCTCTATTGCACAATATGTAATGAGGGGTCTTAAGGGAAAGGTGTGGGCTTTCAGCGATGGAAAAGAAATTGAAGAAAGTAATTATGCTGAAACATAATCCATATGTATTAGTTCGTTCCCTAAAAGTTTCAAGCAAATCTGACTTAAAATAAATTTTTGTATACATTAATTGTTATGTTATTTATTCTCCGTGCGAGGAGTAACGATTATGATGTAGAAGGAGATGTTCGCTCATCACCATGAGGCACCAAGAGTGAACATTCATGTTTTTGGCTAGAATGAAAGATGTGAAGAGAAAGCGAAAGTTCCGTCAGAGTGCGGCGGGTAGGAATCTAATAGATGTTTATTGAAAATTGAGCGAAAGGCGCGTATCCAATGGTACTCGAACCATGGACGTCAATCTTTGTCTAACATCCCACTGCGGGTAGGTTGTAGCGACGGAACAAGTCCGCCACTTCAACAGGCAAAAATTGACGCATGGAGCGACGCTCATGTACCACTGTGGCTTGTATAGTTATGAACTTTCACTTTCTCTTCACATCTTTCATTCTAGCCTAAAACATTAATGTTCACTCTTGGTGCCTCATGGTGATGAACGAACATCTCCTTCTACATCATAAATTTTTGGCGAACACAGCCATAGCAATAGACAGCCGTCAGCCATCATCGATTCCTATCTGCCTATAACAAATATTTGTTCATTGTACAAATAGTGTACTACAAGTTTTATTCTATCCTTCTTCTTCTTTTTTATAGCATGTTAAGCTTATTGCTTTCACAATCAGCTTATTGTTTGCTTTTATCTTATTCTTAATGTATTTAGTCAGTTAATAATCGAGAACTTTCGATGCCAGGTACTAATTTTTCATTCTCACGATTGTGTAGCAAGTACATGGAGATGAAAACTTTTCATTCAAGCAAAATTCTTAGACCAGACCGGGAATTGAACCAGTCACAAAAGGTCGAAAGACAAAAAATCGAATCATAAAAAGCCAAATGACAAAAAGTCGAATGAAAACAAGCTTGAAGGTACAAAAGGTAAAATGGACAAAAGATCGAATGAAGTGAAAATGGTCAAATGGTCAAAATGTAGAAATTGTCCAGAAAAAGTTCGATTAATTAGGAAAATTCGAATGGACAAATATTGCCAAGAACAAAGAGAGAAAACATATTAGAGTAAGATCTTTTGAGAACATTTATAAATATTTAGCAAAAACAGATTTTATGACACTACATAGTTTGAAAGAAACATTTAGTTTTCTGTGTTTTCTTATGCACTTAAAGGGAATGCTAGATTTGTCACACATTAATGGAATCTTAAATGTAAATTTTAGCCAGATACCGCAAGAATCGTTTCTTTTGTATAGAAGATTGCAAACAATGTTGTATCTTGTATTTTTTTAGTCTAGTACATGTTTTTTTGTACTGGATTAAAGTATTTGACACTTCGTACTACGTTCAGCGTTGTATGTCTGTTATGAGTATAACGTGTATAATTTCAATTGGCATTCTAACGAAACTCGCAGATTGCGCTTCGTCAAAATAATAGTTGGAGCATAATACGCACAATTCTTGGTGTTAAAAATGATTGAGAATCTTAAGTAATTCATTATTAGGGCTTGAAAGTCAAGTGTAAACAATGACTTTAAACAGCGATTTTCCTCGAACCTCAAAACACTCACGCATTGAGGGCCGCATCAGATAGATGAATGTTTGCTCTAACCCATTTGGTGTATGTAATTGGAAATTGTAAGTGTCTCGTGATTCGTTGTTTACAAATGCTTTTTTGTTCCTTATCATGAATTATTCAAGCATTGGTTGATAATGATAATGCTGATGAATTTCATACAATTTAAAAGAAAATCACATTATTATTTCATGTAACATTCATTATTCCTCATAAAATTTGGATAAGCTAGTTATCATGATCTTAAGGATGAATACAATGGTGAAAATTTTAACATGTCAACATATTTTTAACGAAATTGAAAATGTTTGTTAATTCTTCACGAATACCATTTCCGTTTATTAACTCTTGCTTGCTACAATTTTGTGGACTAAATGAAATTTTTCTAAATAACTGCCAAATATTTCGACATGAACATGAAATAATTATGGAAGGGCTTGAAATTGATTTTATTTTTTATTTTTATTAATGACACTTTACACCAGGCGCATGTATCGTGCCTCACGAAACTTTTTATATAGTTTAATCGCAGACAGACGTTCGACTTCATCTCATTAAGCTGTGTAAAAACATGGCGTCCCTCGAGATATCAAGTAGCAATAAGCTAATACATGGCGCCACAGATTTGTTTTGATTGGTAAGGGAAAAATGGGTTGCCAGTCAAACTGTCAGTTTCAATGTAGCAATTAGTTCACAAGGCGGCGCTACTGTGCAAGATGAAATTTTACACAACCAATTTGAATTCTTTTGTTCGAGCTTGAACGTCTGTCTGCGGTTTAATCTTTTTCATGAACAATATTTCCAGTAATCCTTTTCCCACTCCCCTTCATTTCGTTCTTCTCAAATCTTATTCTTATACTTCTCTACTTATACTTCAACTTTCCCTGCTTCTTGCGATTATTCTAGACCGGAACCAAATCACGTGCATTGGCCCGGCTTTTTTGCACCGATATTTCAGCATGGTCAATATCGGGTGAAAAAGAGAAATACTCATGTCGGTGCGTCAAGTTTGAAGCCAACTTGATGAAAACAGTTCCAATTTTGTTAACATTATTTATTATTCCTATATTTTCTTGGGCTTTGGTAAAATCTTTAATATGCTACCTAAACTTTTCACAGATATACGGATTTTTGAAATTGGTATGACCAAAAATGACTTTTTTCACATATGTTATGAAAACTTCAAATTTATAATTTTAATCAGTATAAAATTTTGGTCACATAAGGCGTACACATTGGTTATTGTGTTGTCAAATTCAACAAAAATATTGATAATAGGCAAAGTTACAGATGGTTGAACATGACGTTTTTTGGAAGCAAAATTTTGTTCGGGTTTTTTTTTACTTCTGAGTGTATGACTACTTGTTCCCTAAAGTGCAAATCTCGATACAGTCACTTCAAGTCGTTTAAAAGGCATATTATACTATTTTATATATATAAACCATTGTCTAAATTCAGTTTTTTTTTTCACCGTTGGAACTAATTTGCCAAGTAATCAGTTAAATTTTCGACTGAGATATTGAAGGCTAAGAAATGCTGAATTTCAGTATTTTGTTTTCGCACTCAGTTATTATGTTTACTGAGATGTTCAGCAAAATAAGGCAGCAGTGAATCTCTTTATTGCCGATAAAATCCTCGGCAAATTTACTTTTAGCCGAGCACTCAGCGGTGATTGCCGAGATTCGCAGATAAAAAGACTAGATGAATCGGGACTGACCGCTAGTTACAACCAAAAAAAAATCTACTCAAGAGCTGGAGAGTCCTGGGAATGAACTTAGTGAAAAAGAGTTTCGATTTTCCGGCTCGGTATTTTTTTTCCGAATTCTCAACAGTTGTATCGGCTCGGTACGTTCAGTAATCAAATTTGCTGAGCTTTGTTAAGTTGTTTACCGGAATTCTGTAAAAAACACGACAAAAATATTGAAACTTGGTACTAAAACCCTTGTTTAAAGTTTTGCTAAATGCTCTGTAGTTACGAACGGCCATTAAAATGTCTGCAATATGATTCATTTGCATACATACTTATAGTATGATGTTCTGATGCACACTGGAGGGTGGAATTTGTAATAACCAATCATACACTTCTGTTCGAACATTTACAACACGATATAACAACAGTTACATGAAGAAATGTTGGTGATATATTGTTTAAAAAACACTCAAAACTCTACCAGAAGTCTACTTCAGTCGGATAGTTTGAATTCAAGTAAACATATGTCTTATGGAAAACGTCTCTATCTTCCTGCACTTCACATAGATAAATAATCAGCCATAGTAATAAAAATCTGAGAATTAGTGACATCATTCTCACGCAGGTTGTTACATCAAGTACTTAATAAATGCCATTCATTCAAGCTGTACACTATTAAATGCAGTATTCTTTCATGCACCACAGTCCATTAGCCACTGACCTTTGTTACCACGAAAACACAGCTCAGTCAACTATAAACATGCGATTCAGCCAGAACATTGATATATTCTCACTCAACACACGCAAATTCAGCAACCTACTTGTTGCTGACTTCGTTTTCACTGCTGTCGTGTTCCATATTGTAGTAACGAGCATGCACAACTTTTCCTTCATCAAACGAAAAACCCCCCTTTTCCCCCAAAGGCACACCGAAAAATTTACCGAGCGTTACCGATTTCTCTTAATTTATTTTCCCTCGGAGGCACCATTCAGATTGGACCACAGTGACTTGTAATTTATCGAGCATAATGGACTTACATTCAGGTCACTGCAGGCTGATAGAGATGAGGAAAAGCTTTTCCACGAAGAATGACCCTTCTCGCCTCGCACAAGTGATTCACAACAATGACGATGTTTTTCTTCTGCTTTTATCCAAGCCCGATACTGTCGACCGGGAAGGGGTTGAGGAAAAATGGCTGCTGCAGTCGACTGAGGAGCGTAAACATACACTGTGTTGCGACGACCGCGAATACCGCTAAGCTACTGACGACGATGACGACTGATGTTTGGTTGCGCGTTCGCAAAAATACTGCTATCGGCGTTGGATAAACGGAGCGAGAAGTAAATGGCCAGCGGAGAAAGAGTATAGCGGAATTGAAAGAAAACACATTTTTTTTTGCCAACACACTAATTCGCTGTGTTTGGCATTGGTTTCACGATATCCTCAAGGTTGCTCAAGCGCTCTCTTCGCTGCTCGATTTATGAATGGTGGTCGCATCTATGCGAGTGAGACAACCCATTAGCGAGAAGCACATGGACGAGGGGCGATCACAGCAGGCGTAACATTTGAGTTCATCAATTATTGTGAATTTTCAGTTGAACCTACATTTCTTATCAATGAATGTGGAACTTTAATATAATTTATCGCACCCTGTAAATTTCCTAATGGATGGACCAGTCGTTACAAACTGTTGCTGTTGGCGGCTAGTGACGTGTGCAGTCAAGCGAGAGAAAGTTCGATTGGCGAAATTTCATCTTGTGAAAAACCGTGAGTATGCGCGGTGATTAAGCTCTCATCAGCTGGCTTTCATAAAATTTCTCTTCTCTCAGCGTTATTTCTCTCGTCAATCTATGGCTACGTACCGAAATAACTGTATGCGTGGGAGTTTGCACATCTTATCATTACGTATCACTACAATCTGTTTATTTACCAACAAAACAACAAAGGCAACGATAGTAAACACCTATGCACACAGACATTCGGCGACACTTTGTACGAAAATAAACGAAGCAAAAGATGGTCCTTTCCGTCATGCGTTGATTAATTCAATATATTGTAAAGTTCACCAGTATGACATGTTTTAGAGCTGGTTCATGTTCTAAGCTCCCAAGTACCCATAATACAGATTTAAATGTTAAATTTTCTTTCAATAGTGCTTTAACTATTGTAGGTAAAATTCATATCACAAGAAAACTGTTTTTCTGATCAATCATATAGTCTGTTCCGATAATTATAAATACACTAATGATTAACGGTCTATTCAAAAAGCGGTTAGTATTCAACCAAATTTTGGCTGCTTCCTGCTGTTTATATCCAACTCAAACTGATATTTAATTCCATTTTCCGCACGAAAGTACGACAATGCGTGGTCTTTTTTTCCTGTGTTGGGGACATGATACCACCGCGACCATTAATTGTTCTATTGTGGTGCGTCCTCTGTTTATGTATGCCAAATTGCAATGGCGAGTCACTATTCTGAGTAACTACCACTACTATTAAAGACAATGATAGGCAATATATTCCTTATGAAATTTATTATCCTTTTGGGGCTAACAACCCAGATTTCCCAAGGCTCCATAATACCTTTGTCAAGAAATCTGCATCTTTTATGAAATAGTGCAACGCAGTTACACAGTAAATGTTCAGAGCTTTCACTCTCCAGGTTACAAAAGCGACATTTATTTTCATTTAGCTTACCGATGAGCTTTAGGTGATATTTACTAGGCCAGTGTCCTGTTATTAAACCTGTGTATAGGCTCAGATCACGTTTCGATAGATTTAGTAATCTATATGTATGACAAGCGTTTGGCTTTATAAAACGTGTTGATTGCCGGGCATTTAAGGTCTTGTTCCAGTACCTTCGTTTTCTCCCAGAACTTAAGCTCCATCTTAAGAGCGCAAGAAGATAAGCCAAAAAAGGGCTCGGGACCAATGAATTTTGTGGTTGATCCTTTCATTTCCGTCGATTCCGCAATGCCAAGGAACCCAGTATAGGTTAACAGTGTTGCGACAGGACAGGCGTTGCAATAATTTTGAGCATTCCTAAACTAGTTTTGACGTATAAGTTTTTTAATTTTAAAGCATTTAGCGCTGCTTGACTATCTGAACAGATGCATATATTTGCATTTTTCTAATTCCTTCTAATACAGATTGCTGCACATTCTAGGATAGTATATATTTCAGCTTGAAATACCGTGGGCCATTCTCCCATGGACGCCGAAAAGTTAATTCCAGGGCCAGTTATTCCAGCACCTACCATACTGTCTTGTTTAGACCCATCAGTATAAAAGACGAATGATCCGAGCCTAATATTCGGCCCTCCTGGTCTGCGTGGTCTTTCTCCCGAGCAAGAAAAGCGGATTGTGTACAAACGGTGAACCGTCATTGATCTTTCGATCAAAAAAATAGCTAAGGAAGAAGGTGTGATCGTTGGAGCATTTCAAACCGCATTACGGAAGTATCAACAACAGTGTTCTTTTGTAGATTCCCATAAACGGGGTAGAAAACCTGATCCCGCTGACAGAACTGTTTCTGCAGGACTATTTCAAGCGTCATCTTTCAGCATAAGTACGAGACGTGGTGAAGAAGCTAAGTACTTTGGCGATCGATGTTAAGCGTGCCATTGAGAGAATGGCCTGCAGACTCGTCGGAAGCAGAACAAAGCACCAAACAGGCTAAATTTGTGAAACCGAGGGCTTGAAAGCTGTACGACAAACTGCTGACTTAAAAAATCGGGCTGTGTTATTATGGGGAAG
The DNA here is from genome assembly GCA_034211315.2 of Aedes japonicus. Lineage (NCBI taxonomy): Eukaryota > Metazoa > Arthropoda > Insecta > Diptera > Culicidae > Aedes > Aedes japonicus. Next base: position 8,136 of record JASCZW010016492.1, on the reverse strand, counting down.
GGTGTTCCTGCATCAGTGAAAGCCATTTACACCGAAAAATTTGGCAAGAAGGTAATGACCATATGCGGATGTGGAAAAATAACTCGTCCATTCATAACGACAGCCACAATTAATGGTCAAATCTACGCGAAAGAGTGTCTGAAAAAAAGGTTGCTATCCTTAATCAAAAATTATTATAGAGTCCACGATCGGTCACATGTTCAAAGCTCATGAAATACAAAAAAAAGTGAATAAAGGGTTTCCACGATGTAATTGCATCACTTTTATAAAACTGTAACATTTTACACAGTAGTTTAATTTTAATTAAACCCAGAGTGCATTGTTTACACTGCGTGAGTTTTATTGTGGAATTCATTGTGGCGGTAAGCTTCAATGCGGATTAATTTCTAATTCCGTCTCTATCTCGGTCCCCATCCGTACGTACATGCACATCGCCACTTCCCTGATGAATATCCTCTCTTTTATTCATCTGACAAAACTGGAATCTTGGTAAAGTTTACATGATAGATCCCATTAATTTATGACAGATCTAGCATTCCCTGTATGTGCATTAGATTACACAGAAAATTCAATGTTTCTTTCAAACTGTGTATGGTAACGCATACACACTGGTTGGAATTAAACATTTTTGTTTTGATTTAACCCCATGACATAGTGTAGGGAACGGCTTAAGCATCCCGAGACCCAAAGGTCTGTATCCGCAATAACGCGAACACCTCAAAACATGAATAAAACATAAATTTCGCATTATACTTCCGTCGTAGTTGTATATTTCAGATTCATGGGATGTGTTTTAACAATTCCTGAAGACAAAACATAGTTATTCGGCGTTTGCATAAAATTTTCGAACTTTGCGCTTAACTCCGTCCGTTAGGGTTTGTACAGACTCTTCAGAAGTCGTAGAAGACGTCTTAGTCCAAATTTGCTAGAAGTGTTTGATGTCTTTGATTCCTTGCTTCTTTCCAGAAAGCTTCCGCTTCATCAGAGCCCAATATCTCTCGATTGGTTGTAGCTCTGGGCAATTTGACGGGTTTGAGGTTTTTGGTACAATGTTCACTTGATTTGCTTGGTACCATTCCATCACAGTTTTAGCATAGTGGAATGATGAAAAATCGGGCCAGAACAAAGGTTTTACTTTGTGACTTTTGATGAAGGGTAGCAATCGCTTCTGCAGACACTCTTTTTGATAGATCTCCTTGTTGATTGTGCCTGTAGTGACGGAAGATTTACTCTTTTTGCCACACGCTTGCCACACCAGGTAGTTTTTGGGAAATTTCGATGCCGTTTTCGTTCTGAAATGCTCAGCTGTAGCATTTCTGGCCATAGCAGAATAAAAAGCCAGCCCTGGAAGCTGCTTCAAATCCTCCAGGACATAAGTTTCATCGTCCATAGTAACGCTTGAAAACTTCGTCAAATATTTGCAGTACAAAAGTCGAGCCCGTGATTTTGCTGCCAATTTCTGTTTGTCTTTGCGATTTGGAACTGTTTTTACTTTATACGACTAATTCCAAACATTGTTTTGATTTTTGGACAAAACCGGGCGACATCCTTGTTTAACGAGTCACCGTTCGAATGGAGAGATTTAGGTTTTTCGTTAATATCCTTTTCACCTTTCGGTCCATGACAGGATCAGCGCGTCCAATTTTTTGTCACTTCTCGGTTTCCTCTCCACCGTCAAACGTTCCGAAAATGATTTGAGCACATCGTGAACAGTGGTTAGGCAAATCAATGTTTTGCAAGATTCCGTATTGACAAGTCAGGATTTGCCGTACGCCCGTACAAAATTCGCTCGCGCACTTGTTTTTCTTTCGTCGCCATCTTGAATACTAAACATGAAATGTAAACATCAATCATAGTCTTTTTCATCATAGACTCTCAGCTATACCACAGTGAAATTTTTCATTCCTACGTGCAATATTTCAAAAGTTACAATGATTTTAAAGTGTTCGGATTAATGTGGATACAGACCTTATTCCAAGCACGGGGTAATCGTTAACCTACAGTGCTCATTTTTTGCAGTATGGTGCTAGTTGGAGCACCATACTGCAAAAAATGAGCGTTGTAGATTAACGTTTACCCCGTGCATGGAATAGGGTCCCGGGATGCTTAAGCCGTTTCCTACCCTATGTGTAAAAATAGTGAATGTTTTGAATATATAGTATGGTTGATTCAATTCAAAAATTACTTTGCCAAATAGAGTGCTTACGGTGGATGCGGAAGCAATTAGAGCCGTAAGTCCTTGAATTTAGCCACGAAGAGTCCACTTTAGTTCAGCCATTTTAGTCCACGAAGAGTATTCCATGACAATCCCAGAAAACCGGTGCCAACACCTTTCCGACCCATTGAGTCTCACTAGGCCACTTCGGCCTCATTCTGTTCGCTGGCGTGTTATAGTCGATCAAGGTTTCACCAACAGTTACCATTCAACGCCAAAAGTCCTTCCAATTCCGCATCAGCAAGTCTAAACACTGTTTCGAAGTGCTCTCGTGTTCTTGTTTCTGGTCAGGAGTGAGCAATATTGGCAATTGGCTAATCTGATGAATATTTTCGCCATATGCTATCAACTGTTATTTTCCTTCTACACGTTTGCCTCTAAAAAATAATGTTTTACGAGGAACGTAATCCGCATCCATATTCAACGATGCCGACATGTAAACAACAGTTAGCCGTCAAGAACAAAACTAGAGCAGTATCGCACTGAAATTTGGCATGTATGCTAAATATGACCATACTATAAGGCACCTATAACCTTTTCATGCAGTAGCATCGCATTTTAACGAGTGCGTAGGTTATTTCGCACCAGCTTGTATACTAGTGGTCAAGTCTGGACCCACAGCCTCTCCAATATACTGGGTTTGAATCGGTTGCTCCATGTATTAATTTATCAACATTGTTATATTTCATGCCGCAAACATACTGCTTTCTTATGGTAGATATTGCATGATGCAATCTAATGAAGTTTATTTTACTGAGTGTAGGGCAGAGCAAGAATATCATATTCAATGTTCAAATTGCACCTGACTGAGTCAAAATATTAGTCATCACGCACTGTTCTGGCGAACATGGAAATAAACGCAAATTTGCCTTACAGATCTCTTATTGCAAGATGAGTCAACGATTTTGTGTTCTTTGCGTT
>JASCZW010016491.1:0-18607 GCA_034211315.2 Aedes japonicus | reverse complement strand
CTTCAACGAGAGGAAAGAACTTTATGTTCGTATATGATGAGTTGATAGTTGATGTATTCGAACAACTTTGAAGTTTCCAACTATTTCTGTTGAAATGCCTCAAATTTTTACGAGTGAAATGCTAGAAATGGGAAACCGATAGCGGCTAAATGATTCTGTGGATCTGATTCAATCATGAATAAATAAAATTGTTCATCGGTTTCTCCCGCATGAGGGACATATGCAATACAAATATATAGTTTGTTATACTACCTGGTGGAAATTTTGTGAAACATGCAATGTTATCTTCGTCTACGGTGTAGAAGGAGATGTTCGCTCATCACCATGAGGCACCAAGAGTGAACAACAATGTTTTTGGCTAGAATTAAAGATATGAAGAGAAAGTTTTGATAGTTCCGCTAGTGTGCGGCAGGATTGGAAATGTAACAGATGTTTTTTTTTTTATGAAAATTGATCGAAAAGGGCATGTATACGGTGGTACTCGAACCAACGACATTTTTGCCTAACATCCCACTGCGAGGTAGGTTAAAGCACGGACTAAGTCCGCCACTTCAACAGGCAAAAATGTCCGGTTTGGAAGACGCTCATGTACCACTGTGGCTTGTATGGTTATTCTAGCGATCCACTGTGTGCACTCTGTTTACTGATGCGTGCATGGGAGAAGAACTCTCCTTTTTGCCTGTGTTTGATTCGCACCGACTGACGATCACTAAAGTTTTTCTCGTCGTCTCCAACGCTAGAGACCTCGGAGAGAAACACCGTGAAGCGATGCGATACTGGTCCCCACCAGTATAATTAATGGTTTCCACCATTTATGGTTTTACATACAAAAATGTGTGCGCATCAGTAAACAGAGTGCACACAATAGATCGCTAGAATAACTATACAAGCCACAGTGGTACATGAGCGTCTTCCAACCGGACATTTTTGCCTGTTGAAGTGGCGGACTTAGTCCGTGCTTTAACCTACCCCGCAGTGGGATGTTAGGCAAAAATGTCGTTGGTTCGAGACCACCGTATACATGCCCTTTTCGCTCAATTTTCATAAAAACATCTGTTACATTTCCAATCCTGCCGCACACTAGCGGAACTATCAAAACTTTCTCTTCATATCTTTCATTCTAGCCAAAAACATTGTTGTTCACTCTTGGTGCCTCATGGTGATGAGCGAACATCTCCTTCTACATCATAATCGTTACTCCTCGCACGGAGAATATATAACATAACAATTAATGTATGTACGTCTACGGGTTATGAAGGTTGGCAGGATGCTTGCTGTGAATTGATGTGATAAAAATACACCATTTGTGCAAGGATTATCTATGTCAGCAGGACTATTCTCAGCAGGTTGTGCTGAGAGACTAGCCTACGTGATGGTTTGTTGTAGCAGGGTCAGTCGATCTCAGTGAGGACCTTCGGAAGACTACGGCCAGAAGGCCGCATGTCTTCGCATGACAAGGGTCTGGCGACTCCACGAACTCTTGTCCAGTCAACAAATCTTTCGACTGCCTTAGGCTACCAAAATCCCCGTTATATAGTTGTTATATAGTTATTAGTTATATAGTTATATAGTTGTTAGTTAAAAAATTTACAATTGACATATCCTACCATAAAAGCATATCAGTCTCTATGTTGCATCATAATATCAAAGAATCATACTTTCAAACGCATCTTACACTGCATGTGCATACACACCATGTAAAAAGCAGCTACAGTTAGTTAATGCACTTCCAACTATTTACTTACCGAAACCCATCTCTTGACATAACGTAAGTTAGGTGGGCCAAAACTTACAACGATCCAAATGCGAAGCTGAAAATTGCATAAAACATATTGTGAAGGGATGGTATAATATAATTTGATAATCACAATTATATTTGTTATGTCTGCATATATGCAGATGTCTGGATATATCCTCTGATCCTGCTGCAATTGTAGACGGACTTGCACTATCATAATCTCGAGGGAAGAAAACAATTCAAAATTACTATACAATTCTTGGGAATTCAATGGATGATCAGAGTCGCGCTGCCTACATCGCCTTGGTGTGGATGCCACCTAATGTAAACTTGATACAGCTTTTCTTACTCAACCACTGGATGCCAGGACAGACGCTGTTTGAGCCGCACCTCCTTGGTGAACAGACGCTCGGAACGCACCTCCTCAATCTAGCTGAAGTCAGAAGAACAACATTGCCCATACTGCACAACCAACTAAGTTCGCAATTCTTAGCTGCAGGTCTTTGTCATCTCTTGACCCGTGGAAGCATGAGGTGAGGACTAGAGCCATGTTCCGGAGACGCGTGCTCCATTCCTGTTGTCTACTCACCATTGTGCAGCCCATCTTGGTTTGACACTTGAGCATAAACTCAGAAATAACCATAAGTGCCGTAAAACTGGGTGAAGGGAAAAGGCTCACGAGAAGACAATGTTAGCCGCCTACCACGAGTTCAGATCGACGGTGATGAAATTTAGGTAGTAGACGAATTCATGTATCTGGGCTCATTGGTGGCCACCGATAACGACATCAGCATAGACGGTGATGTAATAATTATAATATAATGATATATTTTCCTCTGTTCATTATTTTAGGATAAAAAATATGTTTACCATTTCATGACGGAAGATTGACGTTAATGACTTATGAATGTTTTGAACTCTATATATTTGAAATAGAGTTCAAAACATTCATAAGTCATTAACAGATAAAATTATTTGATTGGTTTTATATGTTCTAAAGGGCTCCTCTTCGAATAAATGCTGTCCTTTGAATAGAGCATGCTTTCTCTTTACCCAGTATTAAAGATTTAGTCAACCTAAGCATTATTCATCAACTACCATCCCACTTACACAAGTATGATATAATTGACATTTTATTTATATCAGACAATTAAGATAAAAGAGATATATCCTCAAGTGAGGCTAATAATCTCATCGTAGTTCTGACAAGGAATCTACGTGCTGCTCATATTCGGGACTTTAATGTAGTTCCACATTTCATTATTCAAATTTATATTTTGAATTAAATTATCGGTTTGAACCTACAGTACGGATGCTGTTGAGTCCTGTCTAAGGCAAAAGTGCCAGATTTACAAACATATCTGAGAATCTGCAGACATACCGTATTCTTCTTCTGCTAACTTCTTAACGAGTTTTGCCTGCGGTCAATAAGCTAGCTCCACACCGTGACAAATGTATTTGGTCACAAACAAAACTCTCAATATTTTGAAGAAGATAATAAGAAGACAACAATAGGATTCAAAATTTTACTCAGCAATAGATGTTCAAACATTGTAGTCGGTATTTTGGAATGTTGTTTTGGCCAGAAGTTGAAAAGTTGTCTTCTAAAATCATCACACGCTCGTTCATCGGCATACTATATTTCACACTTTTGCGGTAACTTTTTTGAATTTCAATAAGTTTGTTTTATGTATGAGTTTAGCTTTGAAAGCATATTCAACCATATAAAAAAGGGCTGTGCGTTCTGGCAAAGACGGAGGCCATTCATCGTTGGTTACTAAATCGTTCAAATTGTCTTCGCAGCAATGCTGAACTACTTTCGATCAATGGGAAGAATTACCGCTCTGTTGTAAACAACAATTTTTATCTTCGAATAATTCCTTTGCTTGAGTAATTGCGATTTGCTTCAGAAATGTGTCAAGATATTAAGCTGCATTATTTTTTTACACCTCTGTCTAAAAATTAATTTAAGTTTATACTACGAAATGGAAGGTAGAACTAACGAATCTATTCGTTGTTTTCTGCAACGAAACTGGTTTGTTGTTTTAGTAAAGCTTCCTTCGTAATTAATGGTACACGCGAAACTGTCAATTGCACGAAGCATATATTCACACAAAAAAAGCAATCATACATTGTTCGAAAGCAATACAAAACGCTACGAACATTTTGTAACAAATTAAAAATAAACGTTTCTCTGGTGGTTACATGAATGATTGACAGATCTACTTTATCGACTTGAAATGTAATTGATGTTTCTGACATTGGACTCGACCCTGTATTTTTGGGAACAGCTGTTACTGAAACCTGATCTCTCAAGGCCATGATGACTCGTGAGAAGGTACTTTATTAATGCGTATGAAGTTAATCCTAAAGACAGTGCTTTAATTTTTATTTTGGGATTCCCGCCTATACCAGCAGCATCACCAGCATGGATAAGTACGATAAAAGAGAAACAGCGATTGGCTGGTCTTCACGAAGTTCATTTCGTGCATTATACAAAAAGGTGTAATGATAGCTAAAAAGCTATATGAATGGTTCATACAATAGATTAGGCATTTGTTCTATGTACAAAATCCATATTTGCGAAACGAATGGAAGCAAATTAACGAAAATAAATTTTCAGTATAACTTTCCCCTTTTACATACTGCTCCCCAAACCATTACATATGTTTGGTTTTGGTACCGCTGAACATTTTTCTTTTGATCCCCCAAATGCAGGTCGACGTGATAAGAAATCAAGATTATTTATATTAACGCTTAAGGACCAATTCGGATAAAATTTACACAAAATAGAATAGTGGTTCACTTTTGTCAAAATATGGTGGCCTGCAAACGAATAACATAGATTACATTCAATTATGTTCTCCACCACCTGTGAGCCTGCACATCTCCTCAAGAAGCAGCTATATGGTTTTATTTTACATGGGATAACGGGAACACAACAATTAGAATTTTGAACGTTAATATATTAGTCATTCCTACAAAGATTCTTAAAGAGGACATTGTTGATTTCAGGCCACATACTATTATACTATGAGCATACACTCAGTATCAAAACAAAGCCGAGCAAAATTTTGCTTCCAAAAAACGTCATGTTCAACCTTCTTTAACTTTGTCCATTATCAAAATTGGCTGCAAATTTGACCTTATGCGATCAAAATTATATGTTGATATAATTCATGAAGTTGAAGAGAGAAAAAAAACACACACAGATAAAAAAATATAAAGTAAACATACACGTTAAACTAACAACAATCTAAGGTTGGTGTTAGATAAATGAGTTTTATAAACTCCAGATCACATACAACAAAATTATCTCAAACCGGTACATTGGGTTGTCTACCTTGAGCCCGAAGGGAATCATAAAGCTCAGATCTGACTCCACGATGCTCATCAGCAAATTAACAAATAATGTGATCTGCATCCTGATAATCTTGTCCGATTCACAGATATTACTGTCGCTCAGCCCAACACGGTATATATGAGCGTTCAAAGAATAATGATTGAACATGAGGCGAGACATCACACGAGTGAAGTCGCGACCCACATCCATCCCCCTAAACCAAGATTTCTTGGGCACCTCTGGGATGATAGAATATTGCCATCGCCTTAAATCTCATGTACACAAATTATACAGCCAGCTATCGAGTGAATGTTGACGAAAAATAGGAAAACATTCATTAAAGGCGACTTGTCGATCATAAACATCGTTCACTTTTGCAAGAGTGTTTGCTTTCTCATTGCTCAAAATTTAACAATGACGTGGGACCCATGCAAAGGCGATCATAAAATAACTCGAAGATTAAGCATGAGAAAATACGAGGAGTGCTTCACCGGCCTCAAGGAACGAATAGCCTCTATAGCACTGAGACTATCCGTGAAAATGAAATACTAATCCGGTGTGAGGCAACCATTTCTAGCGTAAGGTGTATTGCCGCTAACTCAGCGACATATACGAAACAAGGAGCTTAAGTTTACGATTGGCGCTATAAACTTCATTAAGTACTCCAAAGCCTGCTGACTCCTCCATCAATGATCTGTCAGTGAAGAACTATTTAGTGCAATCAACTTGGCCGAACTTTGCGGCAAAGGCAACAGGAGCAATCATAGGACGATGATGCTCTGGGATTCCATGAAGCTCCTGGTTCATGGATAACTCAATATGAAGCGATCTGCCAAGGTCGGAGAAGCAAACACGATTGGGAATAATCGGCGAAGGGCTGACATCCTGTGTTATGTATAAATGCTACAAAGTCATGAAGCGAGTTTGAGAATTCCACTCAAGGAGCTTCTCAAAGTTTTCGATTACCTGAGGGTTCATGACTTCACAACTGGTAAGGAGTCGGATAGATAATTTTGTTAGCCGATCCGAGAGTGGTTACATGCCAGCCAAAACTAAGGTAAAGGTTGACAAAAACATCTCCACCGACAGTTGGGAAATTCTTGGCTTTCGTTCGAAGCAATGACAACGTTGCTGACGCAAATTGAGGCATCGGTGAATTGCAGACCACTTGTTCCTTTATCAGATGATCCCAGCAAATTTAGCTTGCCTTACTTCTGCACGAAAATTGGCTTGCTTCCTTTCAATGCAGTTTTTAATGCAAGTGACAATCCAAACAGCGTAGTAATCGTCGACGGACATGATGAGCAAGCAGATTAGACTTCAAACACGGAGAAAAAGAAGAATATTGTGTCAGATAGTTCGTATTATTTTCCGAAGAATAGTTTCGAAATTGAGCATTTCAAGGTGGCGGCGATGTTGTGTAACATCAATAACATCAGCTGTTAGGCTTCAAATCAACTCCATTGGGAATAAATCCACCTGTACTCGATCCACCTAACTGTGCAGTCCGTTTTTTGATGCTATCGCCACGAACAAAAAAATATGTTTTTAAAGTAATATTCCATTTTCTGTTGTGTGTGATTACTAGTGAGCGTTGTTGAAATATTAGAAAAGCAGGACCGGTATCACGACCATTCCGGCCACTTCCCGAATCGCTGGTTCAACAGCCTTTTATATTGGGACCAATTTGATGTAATTTTTGCTTGATTGAATAGTTTTCGAGCTTTTTGGCGTAGTTTTCATAGCCTATCATTCCACTAGTAGACATCAATGTTGATAGAGCGCTTCTTGATTAATTTTCTCTACTAAGCAGTGGGCACCATTTTCAAACTTTGGAATGGTATGGTCGGGTGACGCCATTTTATGTACTTTTCACTACTAAACTTCCGAACTATTTAACCTCCGTCTTCTCTAGACAACATTTGTCTCAAGTCTGCCGACTGAATCCTGCTGGCGTTTGTCTTTGCTGGAGAGTTGCTTTCTCTGCATCTGATTTCTCTTGAAAGCTCTTGCTCGCTAATATGCTGAGAATGACTTTACTCTCCGAAGAACTGTAGTTTTTCTCACATTCTCACAAGGAGCACATCACTATGGTCTGATATAGCAATCTTTAGATTTTGCCATTGTTTCGGTTATACTAGGAGCTTTTCCTCTTTCATATTCAGAGATATGCACACTGGTGCATGTTAATATTTTTAGTCATAATATGACGAGATACATTTTGTTATCTTCTACATATGTATATTTATGTTTATTTTATCAAGTTTCTTTACCTACAGGTATCAATATTGTTTCAGATAGGATCATATTGACTCTTTAAGATTGAGCTATAAAAATTCCAATTCATTTTGCGAAGATCCCTATAAGTTTCATTGATCAAATAATTAACCTTCAATTCAAACAAAATTTGACTGTGATCAGACGAAGAAATTTTATCCGATAAGTGCTAATTAACAATTTGATCAGAAATTATTGGGCTACATAGTGCTAGATCTATCACTTCTTCCTTTATTGCATTAATAAAAGTGGGAACGTTACCCTTGTTACACTTATCAATATTATGTGACGAGATGGATTCATATAAAAACTCAACTCTTTTGTTTATTTCCAGTGCAGCTCCATATAAGGTCTTTATCCGCAATAATCCGGACACCTCAAAACATGAATAAAACATACATTTTGCATTATATTTCCGTCTAAGTTGTTTATTTCAGATTCATGAGATGTGTTTTAACAATTCGTGAAGACAAAACATAGTTATTCGGTATTTACATAAAATTTTCGAACTTTGCGCTTAACCCCGTCCATTAGGGTTTGTACAGACTCTTCAGAAATCAAAGAAGCCGCCTTTGTCCAAATTTGCTGGAAGTGTTTGATGTCTTTGATTCCTTGCTTCTTTCCAGAAAGCTTCCGCTTCATCAGAGCCCAATATCTCTCGACCGGTCGTAGCTCTGGGCAATTTGGTGGGTTTGAGGTTTTTGGTAGAATGTTCACTTGATTTGCTTGGTACCACTCCATCACAGTTTAAGCATAGAGGCATGATACCAAATCGGGCCAGAACAAAGGTGTCCCTTTGTGACTTTTGATGAAGGGTAGCAATCGCTTCTGCAGACACTCTTTCTGATAGATCTCCTTGTTGATTGTGCCTGTAGTGACGAAAGATTTACTCTTTTTGCCACACGTGCAAATTGCTTGCCACACAAGGTATTTTCTGGGAAATTTCGATGCCTTCTTCGTACTGAAATGCTCAGCTGTAGCATTTCTGGCCATAGCAGAATAAAAAGCCAGCCCTGGAAGATGCTTCAAATCCTCCAGGACATAAAGGGTGTCCACGATGAAATTGCCACACTATGAAATTGCTCTAACTTTTTAACCGTTGGGTAGAATTTAATGAAAATTTGAGCGGATTTAGTTAATAGTGCATTATTCACATCCTGCAAGTTTTAAAGTCCTGTGATCAAAACTCGCGGAAATGGAGTCGAAAGAACAGCTCGTGCGTCATAAAATCTTGCGCATTCATCACGAGAACAAGGATCTTTCGCATCGTTCCATCGCTAAAACGTTGGGAATCGCGAATTCCACGGTGTCGCGAGTGATTAAGCGGTTCGAGGAACGGTTGACCACCGATCGGAAGCCCAGAAGTGAAGGAAAAAGTATTCCGTTCAACACCAAAAATCACAACCGCGTAGTTGGGGCCTTCAACCGAAATCCGAACGCCTCCGTTCGGGATGTGGCTAAGAAGCTGCACCTAAGCCGAAGTTTTGTCCAGAAGGCCAAAACTAAGGCTGGGCTTCGAACGTTCAAGGTACAAAAGGCCCCTAATCGCGACGAGAAGCAGAACAAGTCCGTCAAAACCCGTGCCAGGAAGTTGTACCTCAACATACTGACGAAATTTGAATGCTGCATCATGGACGACGAAACAAATGTGAAGGCCGACTTCAAACAGATCCCCGGCAACCTGTTTTTTACGGCCAAGGATAAGTTCAGCGTTCCGGAGCATGTCCGCACTCAGAAGATGTCCAAATTTGCGAAGAAATTCCTGGTTTGGCAAGCCATCTGCACGTGCGGGAAGCGGAGTGCACCTTTCGTGACCCAGGACACGATGAACGGACAGGTGTACATAAAAGAAGCCAGAAGCGGCTGCTTCCTCTCCTGAAGGCCCACAACGTCCCAACAATCTTCTGGCCGGATTTGGTGTCATGCCACTACTCCAAGGACGTGCTGAAGTGGTATGCGGACAATTAGGTCAATTTCGTGCCGAAAATGTTCAACCCTCCCAACACTCCGGAGCTCCGCCCCATCGAGAAGTACTGGGCGATTATGAAGCAGCACCTTCTTAAACGACCTAAGGTAGTGAAGACAGTCGAGGAACTGAAGAAAGTATGGGTTTACATGCAAAAAACGGTTGATTCACAGGTTGTGCAGAATCTTATGGCCGGGGTTAAGGCCAAGGTGCGGGCATTTGCATATGGACTGTAAATAAAATACGAGTAAAATGGTAAAATGAAGTTTAATAGTTATTTCTCAATCCCTGAAAATTTGATGGCAATCGGATGAAAACTCGAATTTTGCGAATCAATTTTGTGTGTGGCAATTTCATCGTGGACACCCTTTAAGTTTCATCATCCATATCAACGCATGAAAACTTCGTCAAATCTTCGCAGTACAAACGTCGAGCCCGTGATTTTGCTGCCAAGTTCTGTTTGTCGTTGCGATTTGGAACTGTTTTTACTTTAAACGAATTAAATTCCAAACGTTGTTTTTATTTTTGGACAAAACCAGGCGAAATCCCAATTTTACGAGCCACCGTTCGAATGGAGAGATTTGGGTTTTTCGTTAATATCCTTTTCACCTTTCGTTCCATGACGTGGCTGGGTAGCTCAGTGGTTACCCGTTCTTCTGCTTACTGAGCAGATGGTCGGGTGTTCAATCCCAGGCCCGTCCCCTTCCTTGCCTTTTGTCACTTGCCTCTTTCTATCACCACTAGATTTAAAATAAAAAGCAGTCTACTGCGTTCTCTTTCATTGATCGCTTCACTTACCACAGTGAATCCTTGATCTAAAAATAAACCTGCCTCACTAACCAACTATCCTTCCCTTGGCAATTGTAGAGATGCAGTGGTGGTCACGGTCTCTAATAACAACGATTGTCAAACTAATCATCCTTCCCCCCTCCCCAAAGACCATGAGGACGTGGCCGGCGCCGGTACTGATCTATAAATAGAATTAGTGAACTTGTACATTGAAGATTTAAAAGCTACTCTCAAGCTCCATCTATGTGGTTCTCTGTGCAATTACACTAGTTCTGATCAGTAAAGGAGTAGCAACTACGATATTGCACGGCCTTTTTTTTAAAAATAAATATCCTTTTCACCTTTCGTTCCATGACAGGATCAGCACGTCCAATGTTTTTGTCACTTCTCGATTCCCTCTCCACCGTCAAACGTTCCAAAAATGATTTGAGCACATCGTGAACAGTGGATCTAGGCAACTCCATTGTTTTTGCAAGGTCCAGTATTGACAAGTCAGGATTTGCCCGTACAAAATTCGCTCACGCGCTTGTTTTTCTTTCGTCGCCATCTTGAATACTAAACATGAAATGTAAACATCAATCATAGTCTTTTTCATCATAGACTCTCAGCTATACCACAGTGAAATTTTTCATTTCTACGTGCAATATTTCAACAGTTACAATGATTTGAAGGTGTCCGGATTAATGTGGATACAGACCTTAATGTGATGGGCGTTTGCCTCGCACCCGATGATGAATGCCTTATTTTGGCTTTAACAATTAGGAGTGGCCTAGTTAAAATCAAAACATAGACTATTGCGCATGTTTCGGGTATACATCAACAATAAAGTATTCTGTTTTAACTAAAATTTTCGGCATAATGATAATATTAGAGGAAAAATACAAAACAAAATTAATCATCTCGACTTCAAAGAAACTTGTTGACTTTTCCCGAAATACGTTTCATCAACCGGCGCACACTATTCTCATCCATCGTTTTGGCAATCTTATTCCACTTGGTTCTCAATTCATTGTTGCTTTTGACGACACTGCCATTCACCTTCAGCTTCCTCTTCACAATAGCCCAAAATTTCTCTGTCGGTCTAAGCTGGGGACAGTTTGGTGGGTTGAGTTCTTTCGGTATAAACTGAATCCCGTTGGTTTCATACTATTGTAGCACTGTTTTACTGTTATGACAGCTTGCAAGATCTGGCCAAAACATAACAGGTTCATTGTGGGATCTGATGAATAGCAATATTCGCTTTTGGAGACATTGCGTTCTGTAAAACTCTGAATTAAATATCTCATCAGTGCACAGTGGTGCAGAATTTAGCTGGAGAGATACATTTTCAGCCGAAGTTAAAGTTGTGAGGCAAAATTGTATTTTAATAACAAGGCGCTTCTTTTGGTGTGAATAAAAACTAGGGTGGCCCTTATTTTCAGAGCAATCGAGAATATAACTTTTTTATTTGCTGAATCAAAGGCATATATTATTTGTGAAAATTGTAGAATTAATAATTTTAAGCAACTTTAAAATAAAACATTTTTCTGAACCTTTTTATATGACCGAGTTAGAGCATTTTTTCCTACGTAGCTTTGGGTGTCCCTATAAAAATCAGTTATTTTGCTGTAACTTTTTTATTTCATTTTTTTCAGCAAAGGTGTCTTTCTATCGATTCTAGAACAATAAAACACACAAACACAACTTTTGATGTGCAAAAAGAAACGCCTCTTGTTATAAGAAACAACTTTGTAGAAGACAATTTTGTTCCACAACTTCAAACTTTGGCTGAAAATGTATCTTTCTAGCTAAATTCGCATTCTGGACCTCTGTGCAGTGATGAAAACCTTGGTCTTCCTACCGCAACTACAGATGTCTTCCAAATCATGTATTTGCGCACAAGTTTATCTGCAAACACAAACTTGAATTTGGTAGGAACATCTCCCCGAGCCGTAACCAAGTAAAATTGTCATACAGTTTTCTGGCACCGGATTCTACACTGAACCAAATAATCTTATGAATTTCATAAGGTGCTACTTATGAACGATGCTTTGGAATTTCATAAGGCTGAATTATGAATGGATTTTGTTCATTTCGACGTTATTCTTGTACGCCTTTAAGCTTTCCATAATACAAGTGTTGATATATACTAATGAACAAGTCACTGGACCCATATCCTCAACAACCAAGGTTCGAATTCAGGTTGTTCCATATTTTTAGACGAATCCATTGCAGGGTACTGCGTGCAGCGCGAAACTTTTTGTCAAAATCGCGGTCTGAGATGTTGGGGGTTGCCTTAATGTTATTGATGACTTTGTTCCGCATTTGACGGTTGATAGTACCCGCCCGACGCTTTGTTTGAGGCTTGCAATCCGTCGACAAAGTTTATCTGTACTTTTTCAAAACAAGTTCCATACTTTGGGGGAAACCCAACACTTTAGCAATTTTTGGCCCAGAACACGAAGGGTTTTCCAAATGAATGCGCAAAATTATTTTCCTTCTTTCTTCTTCCATTTTGTATTTCTCTGAAACACGTTCGATCTGCACCGCGAGAAAAAAAAAAACTTCTGATGTTGTTATTGTCATTGGGAACACATTAGATGTCATAGTTTACAAATCTGACCACTAGGGTCGCTGTAAGAATCAAACATGTTTGTTCCAATACTAAATGGGCCACACTTTAGGCAACATTGCCCGTATCACCAGGAAAGTTTGCAGATGCCACGTGAAGTACCGTTTTTCCTTCCATTGTTGGAACCTCTAGCGAAATTGCAGGAATGCCCCTATTGACAAATTCAGTAAGAGGAGTTATTTTAGCATTAATGTTGACAGGAAGTGCAGCTCTTGGTGTGATCTGCGTATTGTCGTATATCAACTGACTCGATTGTTTAGTCATTCCTAATAACCTAGTTCTCATCAAAGTTTAATTAGTTCTATTTTATCGATTTCTGTTTCGAAATCTTAAATAGTGCAGCAAAACAGACCACCGGAGTTCCGGATTCCGTAATGTTGGACATACTAATCAGCAAAAATTTGCTCTCGCTCCAAAACCATTCATATTTGGGAGAACAAACTTTATAGATTGCAGTAGTATTCATTTGAAAATAGCTACTGAGAATTAAAATTTAAGAATGAATTATAATGGAGGAAAATACAGAGGTGCATACTAAACTTCATCAACCAAGTTTCATGTCAAACATTTTAAAGTGCAACTGTTTCCCTGCACAAAACACTCTGAACTTCTTGAATTGAATCATTAGTACAAAAGATATAATCTAAAGTATGAACCAAACTCGTTCCAGTGTTTTAATGGTTAATGGCCTCCTTTAATAGTATCTTGATTATTTCATTTTCAATCTGCGGTAGATAGAAGCACCTATCTTGTACTGAACTATTGGTATTTGCAACCAAACCAGCAAATACAACGTTATTATTTAACACAACCAATAAGTCTCAATCCATCCAGTTCCGTTTCATCTTTAAACAACGTATCAAAATTCATGCTCTTTATCCTCCACCAGAAAACTTACTCGCCTCCCGAGGGCACTTTAAAAACTATCCATCGCATCGTATACTGTTCAGTTTAGCCCCCCCCCCTCATTCTGTCTTTCCTCGAAACAACCCGAAACTTCCACTCCATGAGGTTGCATCCGTATTCATCAACTCGCAGCTGCCGGTTTGTGATGGTCCAACGAGAGAACCTTCCCAAAAACCGCAAACACCCGATAACGAGCTCGTAGCCTCCCCGTCCGAAAAGCTGCCTAACTAGCTTCTGGTGCGAACGAATGGACCATGGACCAGCCTGAATAGAAGAAAGCAAGGAAAAAAAACCTCCTCACCACATTCAGCATAACTCTTTCGAGAAGCAAACTTTCACTCCGGACTCCGGAGCCTCCAGGGGTAGGATAAATTTTCTCTTCATGGTTCTTCTGATCGCATCGTTTGAGGGGGAGGGCGGGGGATGGACCGGAGAGTCGTATCAGATGATTATAATGAACAAATATTGCAGCTGGGGGAGAGAACTCTGTGCTGGTGGTTAGGAAGCCGAGAAAAAAGAAAGAAATCAAGCATTAGATAAATAGATAAACATTTGCCCGAACGAACGAACGAAGAATCACTTCCATTGGGGTGGCATGGGCTGATGATGTTGAGTCATTCAGAAATTGTTTGTTGTCTTAAAATTTTCACCCTGATAAAGGGACTCATAAATCGGGATAGCTTTAACATTTCCATCGGACTTTTATGGCGCTGTTTTAACCACTCAAAAGTACACCCGATAACCAATTAAACGGTTGCTTTGGCATCCTTTGAGGCCCATTTTGAAGTCGATTACCCCGGGAACGGACGACAACGAAGAAAAGGGCGTGAGTCAGGAGGGACTGGCAAGCTGGCAGTCAGCAATTGCAATGGCTGGAAAAAGCCACAAAAAAGTTGCTGGAACCACGACATCGTGCGCTCAATTATTTCGCAGTACTGATTAAATTTAATTAAACTCATTTCCAAACACGATCGGATTGTTGTGGCGGGTAAATTGAGAGCGAAAACATGAGTACGGTATGCTTTTTGGGGGTTGGTGAGGGAGGCGGAAGCTCCCACGGCACCACGAATGATTTCCAGGATATCCGGCGTACAAATCCACACAAGTCACTACCGATGGGCCAGTTTCCAGTTGAACGGCGGATGCGGAAGCCTTTGGCGAGAGTGGCGATGGTCTGCGATGAACCGCTTGATATTTGCGCTTAATTTGTAGGGTTTTATTATTTCCATTGTACAATATTCATTTTACCATTTTTGAAGCGAATTGCTTTGCCGCCACCATCACCAATAACCGGATGGGACCGACTGATCAGACGAAAAAGCTGCTGTTTATTTTTATGATATTTCCAACGAAGAATGAGGCCGCATTGTATTATTGTTCTCTGCTGAAATAATGGGTTCACTTTACGGATTATTGAGCTCGCTTTGGATTTAACAGAAGTGGAATAAATAGAAGAGAACGTCGGGGATTACATTTAATTGTTATAATGCAATTTTCCTAGGCGAAGAGGAGAACCCGCTATTAACTTTAACATATAGGTTACAAGAACAACTTCAACATCAACAATTAAAGTTCACCCTAAG
Source organism: Aedes japonicus (assembly GCA_034211315.2). Taxonomy (NCBI): domain Eukaryota; kingdom Metazoa; phylum Arthropoda; class Insecta; order Diptera; family Culicidae; genus Aedes; species Aedes japonicus. The sequence goes on along the minus strand of JASCZW010016491.1, from coordinate 3,394 downwards.
GAAATGTTGAGGCTGATTTGAATGTTGAATTCAATCAAATGTTGTGCATGGAATCTCAGATGGCCTAATTGGGTATTATACGGTATTGCCAATTCTAAGACGGCTGGTTTGATTCCCGGTCCAGTCGAGCAGATTTATCGGGTTGGAAATATTCATGATTTCTATGAAATCTCGAAAAGTTGTTATCAAACAAGAAACTGAGAAGGAAATATCATAGATCAAGCAATATGCCGAGTAGAAGTTTTGATGAGTTGGAGGCAGGCTTTAGGAGAACATGATCAAAAGCGTTCTAAAACCTTTCCTTGTTAAATTTCGGACACAAAAATCTAGGCATAACTCAGCAAAACCGATTGTTTAATACAGTAAAATAGAGTTACATTCGATCGGTACCCGGTTTTCGAGTTCGTTTTATACGGTCTCAATTTCTACGGTTTCGTAGCTAATGGGATTAATTCAAGTGATAAACATTTACAGTCTTCAGCAGAATTGTTGTACAGGGTCCATCAACAAACCTGTGTAATAGGATTCCGGTTTGATTGAGGCGCGTTGTTTTCGAGTTACTAAATATGAGCGCTGTTGGGCTAAGAGGTCCTAGAATATTTCGTGTGCCTCACCAGTAAGCACATATCAGTCTTCAGTAAACTTGTCGTAAAGGGTGTTCCGATCAAAATTTGGTCCAACAGTAACGTGTGTGAGTCGATCAAAATTTTTATTAATATGTCAAATTCTTTTCCTTTTTCAAGTTCAGTTAATACAGAATACAGGAGATATATTCAGCTAAGCTTCCTTTTTACCGAATGCGAATAACCGGGTCTTTCGTTTAACACCTGCCGTAAGATTATGTACAGTCTACTTGTCCACTTTATTCGCCGCAGAACGCCAGGTTGCCTTGAACTGTTTCCTGCTCACAACAGCTTTTTGAGTCTTCTTAAGGTTCCGCTTGACGATGGCCCAATATTGTTCGATTGGGCGGAGCTCTGGCATGTTGGGAGGGTTCTTGTCCTTGGACACCACTTTGTTGGCAGCATACCACTCCATGGCCCTTTTTTCCGTAATGGCAAGATGCCAGAGCCGGCCAAAATAGAACGGAACCATTGTGTTGCTTCAGAAAAGGCAGTAGACGTTATTGTAGGCACTCGCTCAGATAAATTGGTTGGGGGTTCCGGTCGCAATGTAATCGTTGTTGTCACAGGTACAAATATTTCTTAGCGAACTTTGACAGTTTAATGTGCTTGAAAATATCTGCCACCTTTTCCCGGCCGGTTGCCGTATAAAAATTCTGTCCAGGTAGCTGTTTAAAGCCTGCCTTGACGTAAGATTCATCGTTCTGTACCACGCAATCAAACTTCGTCAGCATCGTCGTGTACAACTTTCACGTGCTTTGTGTTTTGTTTATCGTCGTGCTTTTTTGCAAGTCGACAGTCCAGCTCGTTTTTAGCCCAATCAACGATTGAAGGCGCCACTCCCAGCTTTTTTGCGACATCTCGGGCGGAGAGGTTGGAGTTTCGCTCGAATCAGCGGACAATTCTTTTTGTCGTCGTTATGGCCTCCGGCTTTCGATTCCTTCCCCGATCCAGCTTTCCTGGCAGACGACAATCGTTAACCGAACACTTTGAATACGTTGGAAGTAGTTTATTTAGCCACATTCAACAATTTCGCCAACTTCTCGTGAGACTAGTTTGGATTTTCACCATGCACGTGCAAAATTTCGACGACATTTTGAAAACTGAACAACAATCTCAAAATCAAAATAGAGGCATGATGCTAAGGAGTGTATCGAAAAGTAGTTATAAACTTCCAAATAATAAAATAGGCATGAAAACATGGTTAAAATTAACATACTATTTCAGTTTATTATAGCTTAACATGTTTACAAAAGATCCAAACGGAAAAACTAGTCATCATGTTCATTTCTGTAGAATGCCCGTACCTTTGATTTGACACCTGCCATCAAATTCTGCACAGTGACCTTTGTGCACTTCCTGGATGCCGCTGCCCAATTTTTCTTAAAATCGGTCATGTTTTGGGACACTGTACCATCCTTCTTAAATATACGCTTGACTATTGCCCAATAGCGTTCGATCGGTCGCAACTGGGGACAGTTTGGTGGGTTGATGTCTTTTTCTACGAACTTGATGTTATTCTCCGTCAGCCACTGTAGAGTGGATTTGGCGTAATGTGCCGATGCCAAATCTGGCCAGAAGAGAGGAGGGGACTGGTGCTTTCTATACAATGGTAGCAACCTGTTCTTCAAACATTCCTTTTGATAAATCTCAGCATTTATAGTTCCTTTTGTATAGAAAATTGAAGAACGCAAGCCACATGTGCAAATAGCTTGCCAAATGAGCACCTTCTGACCGAATTTCTCCATCGCAACAGTCGTATCTGCGGTTGGCACACGTTCCCCAACAGATTTAGTATAAAACTGCGGCCCCGGTAGCGTTCTTGAATCTTCTTTAACGTATGTTTCGTCATCCATCAAAATGCACTGGTCGACATTGTCCAAAATGCAGCTGTACAGCTTTCGAGCCCTGGTTTTGGCACGAGACTTTTGTTCCGGAGTTTGTTTGGGCACTTTCTGCTTTTTGTACGTCTTCAAGTCATTCCTGCGCTTGATTCGTTGAATCTTTCCGATGCTGGTCCTGAACTTCTTGGCTAGATCGCGAGTAGAGGCAGATTTGTTCCGTTGAATATAATCCACAACTTTTTGGTCCAAATCGGGGTTGCTGGAGCCGGGTTTCCGGCCACTTCTTGGTAAATCCTTGAGGGAGCACTCCTTACCAAACTTTTCGATGATGCGTTTTACACTTGCCGGGTGAACATTTACTCTTTTCGCAATCTGGTTGTAAGTAACACCCTTTTCGGTGCACCAAGTGTGCAGAATTTTCTTTTTAGTCTCAAATTCAATTCGCGACATTTTGAATACAACTTTATCAACGGAAATGAATGAACCGAATAATCATTTTTGACATGTAAACAAAGCAAATGGCGCTTATACGCTAAAAATATATACAGTAGTTTATGCGTGATATCGCATCGAATGTTTATAACTACTTTTCGATACACTCCTTACACGCATACATCTTCAAAATGAGGGGTGTGCAAATTTTTTTTATGCACGATGAAAGAAAATGCGTCAAGTTTAAGTCGACCAAATTTTGATCGTAACGGCCTTTAGTGGCCAAACTCTTTCTTGAAGTGGCCATACAAGTTCGGAATTCGGTCAATAAACGGCGCTAGGACGCATGTAATCTTCCAGTTTCTGATAGCTATATCTCGAGAGCCCTACTAGTTAGGACACTGCTTTCTTCAGCAAACTAGTGTTAGTTGCCAAGCTCTTCCAAATTGTTCGAAATTCTCTCACTACGTGGTGCTAGTGTGGATATGGGCTTTC
>JASCZW010016490.1:0-18613 GCA_034211315.2 Aedes japonicus | reverse complement strand
AAGCTACGTACGTTGAATTTAAACGAGAGGATATTTTACACGCTTGTTAGAACCAACTATTTTTTTCTGTGTATCTACCCTAAAAAGACACGGAACCCACGAAGTCTTCAGTAGATATCAAAGGAAAAGGGAAATAAATAGTCAGAGAGAATAGTGAAACAGAATGCCCTGTTTAGTGTACAGAACAATACAGGTATACCTCGATTATATGTACATTTTCGATTTTGAAATGTACATAAAATCGAATTGTACATAAAATCGAAGCAATATATTTTTTTATTATTTCGATAAAAAATGTATAGAATATACAAGTTTTAGTTAAAGTTTTTATTTACCACTCGGAAAATACAGCAGAAAAAATGGTTAAACTCATGGGTTCTGTTTTTTATTCTATTACAAATCACAAACATTTATTCTAGATTTTTTAAGTTTTTCAATCCCTTTCACAAATTATGTGTAGGAATGTGAGGAGTGGGAATGGTCTAATAAATCTTTCGCTTCATGCAAGAGAAATCGAATTTGTATGGGAAAATTTGATAAGGGAAGGAAAGAGGATTGGAATTAGCCGAAAAAAATTCTTTCATAATTTGACGATTCCATTAAAGTTAATGTTCTTTTAACGTTTTCGATCTCATCGGATTACCTTTTTTTAGTCTCATCCAGTATTCATCAAACCTTTTAGATTTTTTTTTTCATTTCGTCGTACAGTAAGAAGAAGTATTACAAAGTTTCAGAAGACATAATTTTGAGTTCATTTGATTTTTATTTGGAATTTTCATTTACATACATTTTTATCACTTCTGAATCTCTTAAAAATCAAACATATTGTTTATTACAAATGAAAACATTCGGATATTCAAAGGCAATTTTCTCAAGATGATTTTCCATTCACTATCTTCGCGAAGATTTTTGCCCTCATGCCACGCAACGAAAACTGCGAATTGAGAGGCCAACCGTTCTCTTCTGCATACCGGATCATTACATCAGCGGATTTCAGTGCCGATTCGTCCGAGACCAGCTGAAAGTCATCTTCCGCATTAGCAGAATCCAAAATGTTCATGCTGTCGTCATCTGGTAGGCTGCAATCCATGATGTTGTACGTCGATTCGTCGTCAGCTGTAGGGTTGAGTACTTTTTCAACAATTTCTGAATCTTTGAGGACTTCAAACTCAGCATTTTCCTCATCGATAACGTTTGACGCAGTGATTGTAGCGGATATTTCCAGAAGTCGCTCCTTAATCATAGAGAGAGGCACCTCATCTTCGTCTTCTACTTCCTCCGGGTTGTACAGCAAATTCCAAGATTTTCTAATGGAACCTTGAGGAACCAGATCCCACGAGTGCGCAACCCAAAGATGGCATCCTTAACATTTATTTTCTTCACGTTGTCATGAAATTGTCCAGGTCGTCCAAGAATCTCCTGCATCATGATTTGTCTGTACCGTGATTTGACCATTTGGATCACATTCTGATCCATCGGTTGAAGCACCGCTGTTGTGTTTGGCGGTAAAAGACTGCCCAAATAGCGCCGTCTTCCGTTTTGAGCTCATCTGCATTGAAATGTGCAGAGCAATTGTCCAAGACCAAAACTGCTCGCATAGGTAAACCGTTTTCCGCCAAATACTTTCTGACTTTCGGTACAAAATGCTCAAAAAACCAGATTTTGAACAGTACGCGGGTCATCCATGCATTTTTGGATGCGGCATAGAAAACTGGAAGCTCTTTTAAATTTTTCAACGCACGAGGGTTAAGATATTTCCCGATAACCATCAGCGGCAACTTCAAAGAACCGTCCATGTTCGCACACGGCATAAACGTCAGACGTTCTTTGTTCACCTTCTTTCCAGGTGCGGTTATCGAGTCCTTGTCAACGTATGTATTTGTGGGCGTGCTTTTGAAGAAAAGACCGCTTTCGTCAGCGTTGAAGATCTGACTTGGCAGCAAATCATTATAACGCATTTCCGCCGCAAACTTTTGAACAAACTGGTCAACGATGGCAATGTTGCTTGATAATTTCTCTCCCGTAATTTTCAAAAGACGAATTTCATGTCTTTTGATAAATTTGGCGATATATCCTCGACTTCCAAACTTGCCTTCACCCACCAACTCGTTGAAAAACTTCACTGCTTGAACTTGCAGCATTTCTTGGCTTAACGGAATGTGTTGTTGCCTTTTTGCAAAAACCAGAGGTAAAGCGCCTCATCCACTTTCGGGTAGCGAGCGGATTTGAAAGACTTACGATGAGCTGCAAATGATAAACATGAGTGCGCTTTTCTATGAATAGAATCTCCAATTTGCTTACCAATGTTTCCTTGAATATTTGCAATGTTGTTCAGTATCTTTGATTTGGATCGCTGAATGTTGTAAATAGTAGATCGTGCTTTGATGTGGTACTTTTCCATAACATCTTGAACTGTTAGTCCATTTTCCAAATCATGGATAATCTTCACTTTAGCTGTGAGAAGAATACCCGATCGTTGCTTTTTAACTTTTGGAATTTGAACAGAAGCCATTTTAGAGATTACAGCCTGCACAAATCCGGGTTCAAATAGAAGTGATGATACAACTTCCTCACGATCAAAAATGTCAAAAAATACACGGTAATCAGATACTAATGGGATGCATGTTCAACATAACCCAGATTTAATCTGACCGTTGAACTAGAAAACATTGTTTTAAGATCAAAATGATGGAAAAAGTGTAGATGAGTAAAGATGAGTGAGTATTGATTGAGTACCAGTGATGTTGAAAAACCGAAATCTCAAATCTCACTCATGATTTTTATCAAGTGCGATTCTTTTCTCTACGAAATCATAAGCATAACAATCATGCCCGATTTTTTTATTCCGTTTTACTCATTGATTGTTCCTCGGTGCTTACATTGCATAAATGGGGTGTTTTCTTATTTTTCTGGTGAGAAGTAATAAATCACGCCTTCAAAAATAAGAAACACCACCAAAGCAAAACTTTGACCAATTTGGGAGATATCATCGTTTAGCTCATTTGAGACGAATAATGAAAGTTCGGCTGAGAATCTCAAGCGCGATTTTTGTCTGTATAATCGAAGGCGATTTCGCTCACGTTGAATGACTCAGTGAGTTGCATTTTGAGATGATTTCAACATTACTGTTGAGTACAGTATTTAAAAATCACTTGAATTGCCTCGTTATTTATATTAGGGAACATTCATTGATCACGCCATTAATCGAAAAAGCACCGTGTTTATAAACACAACTACCCTCCTCCTTTTCGTCAAGCATTTTGTTTAGAATCCTCTAAATTAATCTATATGTCGTCACACTTTTTTAAAACGAGCATTTCAAATATTATCAATGGATATAACCTAATTGAAAAATTATAGGCAGAGGGTTAAATCACTACTTCTTCATCCCCAGGATTTTTTGTATCATGTAGGGTTTGGATTTAATCGATCAGACTGTCTGATACCCACGATGAATTTGTCGAACAAAGTACTAGCGCCAGCACTGTATATTTTGGAAAACCTGAGGAAGTGAGTTTTGAGTGCCCGCAATTGAAAAAGTCTCCTTTCCAAGGGAACAAACAATTTAGATAATACGAAAACTGTCCTCGAAGAAAAAATGAAACATGTGAAAAACCATGTACATAAAATCGAGGTAAAATGTCCATAAAATCGAAGTACATAAAATCGAGGGTACATACAATCGAGGGTTCATAAAATCGAGGTATACCTGTACAAATAAAAAATAAATTATTTAAAAAAAAAATGGTCGTTGGGAGCATCTAGTCTAAGAAGGTTAAGTGATGCTCCATTTCTCGTCTACAGGTTGGGACCTAAGTATTAACAAAAGTCCTAGCACTATATGGCTTATGGTTATAGCGCCATTTCTCGCTCTCTGAAAATAGAAGAATGTCTGAAAGTAGAAGAACGAGTGATGAAAGAATACGTATCTGTGGAGCCGAATCAACAGTGGCTGAAAGGCTCCTTGATAAAGATAAATCAATCAAACAATCAAGAATACGTATCTGATTTCTTGGATTGCTGCAACAACATTGCGTTGCTTTAATAATGCATTTTATTTTGTTTTATTGACGTATAAGGGTATATAACCCCAAGTTACCACTCCTAATTCAAGTACTCAAACCTCACATAAAACACCAGAGGAAAGTTGACTAGGCTTCGCAACACTAAAAGTGTTCAATATTATTGCATCACTGCCCACAGGATTGAAGAAGGGTGGACAATTTGTAATTTACTGGTATGGGAAGGTCCATTAATTATGTCACGCAGTAAGGGGGGAGGGGGGGGTTTGGGAAAACGTGACAATCCATACAAAAAAATTCGAAGGTCCATACAAAAAACGTGACAAGGGGGTGAGGGGGGGGGCTTGTAAAAAGTCAATTTTTGCGTGACGTAATTAATGGACGTTCCCTATGTAAGGCTGTAGAAAGAATAAGTCATTGACTATGTTATATTAATTATCTTTTGATAAATTGGAAATGGTGTCTGTTAAAATACCTGTATAGTTAAAATGTACACACTCAAAAATTATGAATTTTACACGTGACGTAATTCATGTTCGTAAAAAGTCGGGGAACGTAAAGAAAGATTTCGTGTAAAATTAAATCTCCTGAAACTGACACATACACAATACGACGAAATATGTGTTTGATTCAACCTATTTTCATTTTCACATCTCTTTCAACTCATTCTTATGTGCTAAGGGCCGCTAGCATGTTTCGGTCTCAGGGGATAGAAATTTACTGGTCATTTTGTTAGGATGTACTTAAAGTATTTAAATTACTAATGTTTTCGCTCTGTTGCGTTTGAGTTGAAGCAGGCGACCATTCGACCACGCTGACCTGAGCTGTGGACATAAAGATACTTTATTGGTAAAAATATCGTGAAATTACGTGGTTGAACTAGATCACACCACCGTCAACGAAGTTGGAATCGAGTGATTTATAATCAATCTAAAAAATAGCGGCACAAATTCTTGCATGATAAGCACGGCAACAGTCCTACATCTGAGAAATGCTGGCTCGTCAGTGTCAAGATCCATTCCGCAAAATTGCAACTATGTCCTAAAAACGCACATTTCTATTCGGTACTTCCTTATCTTGAGGTTCGCCATAGAATTAAAAACTATTGACTCGTTGATTGAAAGCGGCTTGACTTGCAGAAATTCGCTATCCAAAGCTTTCCATTGTGGTAAAAACGGTTTTAGATTAGCTCAAAACTGCATTGCAAAGTCATTCAGCGCTATGTTCGAGATGATAGAACTGTTGAAGGTGGTGGCTCAATATGGAGATACTCAGCCAAATTCAACTCACACGACTAGACTTTTTTTTATAAAAGAATATTGCATGTGTTGCCTAATTTGTCAGCCAAGTTACAGCGAAAAATTGACGGAACTGATGCATGTTCAAAAACCATTATTTTGCCCGATTTGCCTTCATACCATTTCTCCACAAATTTTTATGTATTTTGTAGCGAAAGACAAGAACACATCCAATTGGGCGATGAAGCGTAAACTTTATAAGACTAATGAAGAGGCGAAAGACGAAAATAAAATGCTGAAAAACTAGAAGGGACAGCCCAATGGGGTTGTACGCAAAGTTGACGTAGGACTACGAAGCAATGTGCAATCTAGATCGCTTGATAGTTTAAAGAGTGGCTGAAATTGGTTTCGTTCCAAATCGAATTCCCATACACTAAACATTTCGCACTACAACCTTAGTTATTTGATATCGCCTGTCTTGGTATCTATATTCATACATAGGTTATCAAATTTTAACAAACAATGCCCCAAGGGCTGAACTGAAAATTTCATGTAAAACATAAACACTTTAAACACATAAAATTAAACAAAGCTGAAGAGCCCAATGGGCTAAAACACTTAAAATGAAAAAAAATAGTATGTGAGACGAATGAATGGAAATATATATGACATATGATATCAAGATACTCTATATCAAGTAATATACCTTGCAGTGCGAATGAGTTTTGTTCATTTGGGAAACTTTTACTCAAGATGTTGGTTTCATTCACCTCCAATTGCATACGGTTTCTACTAGGCCTATGTGTGTACAACACTGCTAATGTCGAAAATATTACGGCTTCGGCACACGAAAGATATTTTTCGCAATCGACCACCCCGAAACCCAGCTTTCAACATTCCCAAACACATGTCAACTTTCTTTTCCAGTTGTTTTGTTGGCCCTGAAAAGGGCCATTTTGGGTTCGAGGCAGCAGCTACTACCACCACCTCATTTCGTCATGAAGCTGGTTTACTTGATCATGGCTTCGGTTCGCTCTAAAACCTCGTGTTTGGCTAGCTCTCTCGGCAGCATAATCGAAAGGCAGTTTGAATTTCCAGAGACGTCAGGGCCATCCGCCAATTGATTGAAGTTAGTCGGGCATCTACGCTTTCAATCCGCTCGGAAATGTCATTTACGAAGCTGTTTATAATGCTTATTGCTTTGGCGGAAACGACAGTATCGGGTTAAAATACTTCAGCACCTGGTAGATGAAGTGCTATACGTTTTCTTCTTCCAAACCTTGCTAAAGATGGTTGTGGTCTGTTTGGGGATTCAAAGTCTATTATTGCCGATAGACGTCTAGGTCGAAATAGTGATAATTGAACGATAGACCAGCATTGGGAAGTAAATATGTAAGAATATTCTTTTGTAACTCTTTAGATAGCATTTGGTGGCCCTAAAAAGGACCGTTTGGTTTTAATAGTGATACGGCCATAGTTGTATTTTCTACGATGGTTGAACCACATACCTTGCAGCCATATTTATGCTGCGGCATTTTAGTTGGACATTCTCAAAATTATTTGATTACTATCGAATGATTGAAATTTCAAACAGCACAAGAGATATATTCAACCAAACAAACTCTTTAATAAGCAAACTGATTTGGTCGTACTGAAAAGGACGGATATAGTTGACGGGGGAGAAACATTGTTCACGGTTAAACTTGGGGTGACGTGGGATGATTCTTGTCTCGTTGTTGTCACGGGCGGCTTTTCCCATCAACTCGTAGGCTTCAACAGCCTTATTTCTCGCAGCGATGTTGACGGGAGCATCGGCCCAATCAGCCAACTGCACCAACTTCTCTGGATAACGAATGCTCACCAGTGCATCCTCCAGTGTGCTGGCTCGCCTATTGCGTTGCTACAGCACATTTTGCTCTGCACAACACTACAGCTACCGTAAGACTGAATCAAATTTTCATTCAACGAAGTCAATGTGATACTAAGTGCATCAAAGGGGACGAACTTCAGTTATTGCGCCACAATAATTAGTTTTAATTAGTGCACGCTAGACGGATGATTTTCTCAACAGAAATGTTCCTAATTTACTAGCCACTGCCAGCAACTAATCCGGTATGCAAAACTAGGAACTAAAACGAACTCAACCACATAGTCTAGTCGGTCTCTGACGTGTCGCAATTCGACTCGAATTATCCCTTCTAAAATTTCGTTCGATAGTTGTTCAACGGTCTTTGTGATATACTCCGGGACGCGGCGTAATTGAACTACAAACCCACAAAAGAAAAATTCAACCAAACAAACTCTTAAGTTAATAAACTGATTTGGTCGTCCTGAAAAGGACGGATTTATTTGACGAGGGAGAAATAGTTTGCGATTCCCCTAGGGTTGTTTGTCTCGTCACGAGCGGCTTTTTCCCGCCAACTCGTAGGCTTCAGCAGCCATGTCTCTCTTAGCGAGGTTGACAGGAGCATCGGCACCAACAGCCAACTGTGCCAACGCTTCTATGCACTCCCGCTTCACTTTACTCAATTTTTGAGTACAATTGTATGCTATCTCTTTTTCTCTCACGGAAATGTTACTCAATTTTCGTAAGAAGTGGATCTAATTAAAAATTGAGTTGATCCACTGTTTAACGAAAATTGAGTAACATATCCGTGAGAGAAAAGGAGATAGCATACAATTGTACTCAAAAATTGAGTAAAGTGAAGCGGGAGTGTGGGCAACGACTGTTCGCCAGTGCACCATCCAGGGTGCTTGCTGCCGCAAACCGTATTACAACAGCCTCTGCACAGCACCACGACTGATGTAAGACTGAGGCAAAATTTCAGCTAAGAGCTGGTATGTCATGGCGTCGGATGCTAAAGCACAAAAGAAGGCGGTACCAACGAAGGCAGTGTGATACAAATTCCACCAAAGGGGACGAACTTCTGTTATTGCGCCACAATAATTAGTTTTAATTAGTGCACGCTAGACGGATGATTTTCTCAACAGAAATATGCCTAATTTGCTTCCCACCAACGGCAACTAATCCGGTACGCATAATTAGGATCAATGGCGAACTCCACCACAAGGTCACTGATGTGTTTCAGTTTGGCTCGAATTATCCCTTCTAGACTTTCGTTCGTTTGTTGGTCAACGTTCTTTGTTCTTTCTAATCGGGGACGCGACGTTTAGTTATTGCCATATTCAGCCGTGATGCGGTAATTGAATTAACAACAGCACACTAGAAAAATTCAACCCAACTCTTTAGTAGGTAAACTGATTTGGTCGTCCTGATAAGGACGGATTTAGTTGACGGGGGAGAAATGTTTTCGATTCCACTTGGGCTTTTTTTCTTCGTTCAGCTCCTCGTTGTTGCGGATGGCCAGCTGCAGGTGAAGTGGGATGAATCTGGTTTTCTTGTTTTCACGGGCGGCGTTTTCTACAACGTGCTCGCCAAACACGTCTGTCGCATACGGATGCACAGCGTGAACTAATTATTGGTGTTCGGTCGTTCCCACATGTTCCATAATTGCTGGCAAGGCTACTGTTGTAGTATGAACCAATCAGAGCGTAGCGCAAATATGATGTCATTTTCGACCAATAGCTTTGTGCGTTCAGAAATTTTCGTGCGACGGGGAAAAGTTATTTTGAAGAAGAAGAAGACATTTGTTACTCGTTTCCTATGACCTTGCTAGGGAAAACACATTTTTCAACCTGTTGATATGCAAATTTGTATGAGAGCAAAAGAAGGTCATTTTCAAATGAAAAATTGAACTACTTATACTAATTGAACTTCATTCAAATTTTGATGCGAAAAATTTGTGAGTCTTCTTGATAAAATGATGCATGAATGAAGTCATTCTGTTTAGTCGAACGAGAGTTATAAGCGTTCAAAAACCTTTCACTTTTGCGTAACGCTCTCATTTTTCAAAATTTTGAAACGGCACCCGGTATAGAAAAGAAAAACGTAGTCCTACGTTAAAACGCACGGGTAACGACTGTACATGTTTTGATAGTTGGCGTCACTTGCATTTTACGTTGCGCATTTTACGCATACTCATCCTAAAATACAACCGACGAATGTAAGCTTCAATCAGTTCATATACTAAACTACTGTAAAAATTGGGATTCATTTCAATGTCTGCAGGTAATGTAACAATCAAGCTAATGTGTTTCAATAATTAACGACTCACCTTCTAACAAGTAACAACAAAATACACTAACCCATACTCTTGGCAGGACTAAAAACGACGTTACCTTCCAGCCACACGCTCTGGCCAATAGTGGCTCAAAATTGTAGCCCTACGTTTGAGTGACACACAGTATTCTTCTTTTTTTATTGGAATCACAAACTGCACTCGTCCGTAGAAACTTGATTCGGTAGCAGCGCTTGTACTCCTGTCTGACGATGAAAACCAGACAACCTTCCAGATGGTCTGCGACACGTCCGCGCCCTCTTGCGCTTCGAAACTAATATTTCCCGCAACAAATTTCTCGGCATACATCTTTCCAAGATTAATTGAATTAACACCTTACACCCAGCACATGGGAACATTTTTTAATTGTTAAAATTCAATATAAAACTATTTGAAATTTGAGGAAAAAAAGCACCCTTCTCATGCCATTGTATGAAGGGCCAAAAAGGAGTTGGTGGATCGATAGGCAACATCACTTATACGTATCCACAGGGATATGAAGAAACTGCTTCCAACAATAAGATTGAACAATTGGTCAAAAGAGCAAGCCATCTAACATGAGGATGCCCCAATGGGTGGGGAGAAGAGCCCGCCCTCTATTCACAAACTGTTTGCAATGGGGAGTTGGCATTTCCACTCTCCCCATTCAGAGTGCTTTAATCGGGTGCCCTGATGGTCCCTCCCATTCCCATGCGTTAAAGTGAATGCCGTATATTATAAAACGGAAGTTTTGGAGAAAGTTGTCAAGCCATATGTTCAAGAGGTGTTTGGAAATGATCACTATGTGTTTCAGCAGGACGGAGCGCCATCGCATACTGCAAAATTTGACCGACTTTTTGGACAAGAATGAATAGCCTCCAAGTTCACCAAATCTGAATCCCTTGGATTATTTCGTATGGTCATACATGCTGGCGAAGGTAAATGACCACAGGGCGTCTAATTTGAACCAAATTCAAAATCGTAAGCAAACGAATCCAGGATTTTTTCGGTTTGGAAATTTTCTCGATCTCCCTGATTGGGGATATCCTTCCTTGGTCAGCCCAAAACTAAGGTGGCGGTTCCATTAGTGTTGGAACCACTGACTCTGTAGCGGGATGGATCGGATATTGGCTTATCTTTTGATAATGTCCTTTGTCTGGATCTGAATTGCAACAGAATTTCCTGATCGCTGGGAATACTTGCGAACTTTTGTGGTTAACCTCAAAGCTTTTCATGATTATGTCGCTGTGAAGCAAATGGATACTTTTGAAGAAATTTATATCTGTAGATGAAATCAGTACGTTTTTTTTGCATTACTGGTTTGAATTGTTACCAAATTAATTATCTTAGAGATAAAATCGTCTAGCTCAAACCTTTGTAGGGGTAAGGGCGGGACCATCATCATCATCATCACCTTGCTATACATATTTGCGCCTTTGTTTTGATTTGCTGTGTTGTTTTGGCAGAATATTTAAGAGTGTGTTCGTGTGAGTTCATTACTAGGGGCGCATTATTAAGCTTGGGACCGAGCTGGGGACCGATGTGCTAGTACTGACTGAGCCAAGAAAAAAATCGTTTTTGTATGGGACCTTCTGGTCTTAGAGTTAGTCCATGGTATTATATTGCAATATAATGGGTAAAATTATCAATCAAATCTGGATTTTCGAATTGAAATAAATAGAGTTTTATTTTGTATGAGAATATATTGGACACGGTGTATAGTTGATGCTTAAGTCACAAGCTTTTGGAAAAAAGTGGAGCATCATTTAACCTTCTTAGACTAGATGCTCGCTTTATTTTTTGTAGCTTGTGCTAACGTAAGACATAAGAGATGCTACGCAAGACACACAGATAAAAAGAAACATTGAATTTTCTGCGTTATCTAATGCATATAGAGGGAATGCTAGATTTGGCAGAAAATCATAGGATAATTCATGTAAATTTAAGCCAGATAACGCCTGAATCTAGCCTGTTGTATGAAAGATCGCAAACATTGTTTACGCTTCGTTTGGAATTAAACGAAGCGAAATTTTACGCGCTTGTTAAAATTATTTTTTTCTGTGCAGCACACAACAATTATTGTTGTTTCAAAACGTAAAAAGGGTTTTATTTACCTTTTTAATCGACATGTTTCGGGCTAGATGTTGCCCATCTACAGGACGATGTTTGACTAGATGCTCCCAACGACGATTTTTAAATAATTGATTGTTCAGGACATCAAATAGGGCATTCTGTTTAACTATTCTTTCCGAATATTCATTTCCCTTTTCCTTTGATATCTATTGAACGTGGGTTCCCCGTGTCTTCTTAAGGTAGATACCATATCCTTCCTATCTCCAACGGTTGCATGAACGTGGCCAGGTGAGCGATCGAGGAGTGTCTTCGTGGAGATTATCGCGTGAAGAAACGTATCAGTTAACTGGATCCGTTTCACGGTGACATGCAATGTCTTCAACAGATTATTCCTCATCCTTGCTCCACGCATGAGGAGTGCAACCATCAGTGCTAATGCTAATGCTAATGTTAGCAGGGTTCGTTTTGATAAACGATACGTAAGAATGCAATTTGGGTCACTTACAAAGTGTCATAGTGACTCGGAGAATAAACCATTTTTAACTACACTTGCTCGATTTGAACCGATTCAAACCAACAGTATGGATGCTGTTGGGGCCACTCACAAAATGTGTTAGTGGTTCTTTATTGGGAAAACACTTGTGTCCCTTGTGTGACGAACCAACAACAACAACTATTTTACTACTGGAACTGGAACTAATTTTCTAAAGAGCAATCACTTCTAATCCACCTTAAATAACGACTGAAACATTTAGCGAAATTAGAGTCTCTGAAAGCATTTCAGGCCTTTTAGCAACATTATCCTTCAATCGATTTGCTAGCTTATCTGTTTTGTACTAACCGGGAAAGGTTTAGTCCAATACCCACTGAATTCATTATCTCCAATGCGGTCATCTAATCGAAGACGGGACTATTAAAAATTGAGATAACTCAATACAGACGTCTTTCAAATCTGGCAGATCCAGGCAACCAGTAGGATTCCAGCTGTTTCCTTTTAGCATTGCTTCTTAACCGGAAGATTTGATGAGTTATAGCGTTGAAAGAAGCAACGCTCTTGGATGCTTAAGTAGTGCGACAAAGTATTCAGAACGTAGACGCTAATACTAATTGCACCGCAAGTTTCTAATGTATCCACTTATTATTGACACATAGGCATCAGTTCAGTTTGCCAGGAGTTCAGAATGATTGACTGAGCTAAAGTAGAGTAGTGTGACGAGATGCATCTTGAATGCATCATGCGCCATCCATTGTAAATATGACAAATTGCTACAGGTTTGTTTAAATACCAGTTTAATGGTTTTAAAAACGTATCCCTCCGAACAGGGTTGTACGGCTGATAAGTGCCCGAGCAAACAGGTGGATAATTTCTCCAAATAGTTTCAACACACACTGAACTGACTACCGAGCGATAATCGAACGGCTTGATTGGTCAATAATGCTCCTACGACCGGTTCGTTCCGTCTTGAAGGTGGTCTCCGAGACGGTAATGGATGTGCAAACAGCAACAGCTCGCAGTGCAGTCAAAAATATGGTCAGCCGAATTTAGGTCTGTGACGAGGAGATGGAGGCTTCGTGATGAAGGAATTATCGATTATCACATGTGCGTGCTACTGAAATTTAATCATGTTTTCTTCATTTGATAATCAATCCAATTCTAGCATTTCCGTCACCTGATTCTATTTCTGAAATAATTTGTTCTACAGAATTAAATTCACAGCTCATTAACCCACCAAAAGAATCAATCGACGCGACGCCGAAAAGCTGAACACCCAGCAACTCCACCAAGTTGAAATTCGTGTTCGAAATTATTACAACAGGTGCAACTGCTTTTCTGGTGATGATATCGCATTTGCGTAAGATGAAATCGCTCGATCAGAAGATGGTGATGATTCCTGGTTCACTTTGGACGAAGCCGACATCGCGTCGCCTTGTATTTCTCCCTCGAATTTGTAATATTATTCGCTCGAGTTGTTAACTAATCGACGTGTTTCTGAGTGGGCAATGTAGCGCTCTTGTTGGTCATTATTTCGCGGATTTTTGCATTCAAAAATTGAAGTGTCCTAGATTATCAAAAGTCGTGTTTGCCAGAATGGCGGTGCTAATAAACCTATTTTTTCTCTTTTTCTTTTTTGCAGGTATGAGATCCTACCTCCTAGAAATCCTAGATCCCAAGTAAGTTTGTTTGGTTTCCATGGAAATTTGTGATCATTTTTAATGAATTTACCCCTCATCGTCTCAATGACGCGTGTCCGTCGCCAATCAACGATTTCATTCACCCGTGTGATCGAGTTTATTAGCAAAATCCCCACAAATCCACGCGGAAAATGAACGATTTCGTGGTACGGTAAACTCCCAGCCACTGCGATCGCTATTAATCGCACGATCAAGGCAATCCAATAAACAAGCGCAATTTAATTGTTTACTGCCAAACGTCGCAGCATTTCCAGCAGGCCTTTCTCCTCCGTCATCGCAGCTGAAGATTGCCGCCCGATCAGCTGCTGCGATACATCTTGGTTGCATGTGGAGGCCTTGAAATTGTCATTTACGCGATGTGTGTTGCGTCAACAGGCATTTTGCTCTTAGCCGTCTGAATTTGTTTGGTTTTGCCTGTATACGCAATGTGCGGGCTGACTTACAAACAAAAACATCGCCGTAAAGTGATAAATCAATCGCCGGGTGAGTCGCCTTGCCGAGTTGCCTTCGCTAGGGCTACTATGAGTTGCATTTTGACAAATGCATCAGCATGTCAATATGACAAGTCAATTCGAAGTAATTTGCCTGCTGAGATACAAATGTTTCCGATGACGTTTTCAATCCTTACGCACTTTGCTGGTGATTGAAGAGTTGGCCGACGGTTCTTAATACGGCACTTGAGATCGTAAAGATGCCAAAAATTCTTTACCAAGTAAATAATCCTGATCGTAATATCTCGGCGAGAAGAACGCGACAAGTTGTTAGCACGGATGTTATGTTTTACTACTCGTTGTTTAGCTATGTGTATTTAACGTACGTTGAGCCGTTGATTTATGATTTGTGTACAGCCGTAGGTACAGAATGTTTATCTATACTCATCTGCGTGACGTCGTGAACAATCCGGCCTGTCGGTTTTATGTGAAACTATTTTTGTAGGAATATTGCTTGAACAATAAAGTGCTGCGTTAATTTGATTCTTAGTATTCAGGAGAGATTAATGGGATAATTTGAAAATTTCGAATGGATTCCGCGTGGAAACAGTTCTTTTTTTAATTATAAAAAGAAGCGAAACAACCGTTACGCCTCGTTTGGTTTCAAGTTACTTTGCAGTGGTTTACTGTCAAATAACATAGGTTTTTTTCTTTAGTGGGATTGCGAGCTAAGAAATATGAAAAATTGTCATATTTTGGCATAAATAAGGTTATCAACTGTTGAATCTTCGTTTTCAATCCGAAATTCTTCCATAAAGAAATCGTTGTTCTGTATATAAATCAAGATATAGGAGGTTATCCCGAGTGAGGAAGACAGTGACATGACTCTTCTCTCAAATCAAAAGGAAATCCTTTATCAAGTGACAAAAGTCATCTTATCTCTCGGAATAATCCCATGGCTTAATTTGTATTATTTATAGGCCATACCAACCACCGACATAACATTTCTTGAAACATAACATTTGATTAAAGTTTTATAATATAAAGTGATTCAAAATGGGTGACCCTGCTTGGGGGTTTATTCCGTATAAGGGGGTTTATTCCATATGGATTTCGTTTTTGATTCTCTGAAGTATTAGCTGATGGCCATTACTGCAACTCTTCAAGATTAGCAAATCGTATTAGATCGACATCAAACTTGTTCTTGATGGACAGAGTACGCTTTTGGTTTCATTTTGAGAATTTTTTGACCACTTGATAGTGGAATATTCATTTACAACTTGTTATCAAGGGGTTGGACAAGGTAGACAATTTCACTATTATTCAGGAAAAACTTAACATTTCCAAGAAGAAAAAATCGATGTAAATTGGAGTTGGGATTCAAAATGGGTTAAGTTTAAGCTGCATTTATAAAGATCTCTCAACTGTTGAAATGACCGATTGAAACATGGGGTCTTCCGTACGTTCAATATTCAGTATACTTATTAATCGGTCTTCATAGATGATGATGCGATCATTGACATAATACCACCATCCGGAAGGGAGAAATACATACGTGAAATAGTTGAGAAGCGTTGGGCCCAAGAGGCATACCGGAACCCTAACATCAACCTTCTTTAGGTTTCGGGGCAATACTGCCCTGGGATGCATAGTTGACGTAACCACCATCGGTATGATTGTTGAGCAAACGCGTTTTTCCGGGTTTAAGCTGAAATGCAATGTATACCAACAATTATGGAAAAATGTTCTGTCCATTTGATGGAGTTTTACTAATAAAAGTGGGCCAGCAAGATAATTAGAATAGTTTCATTATTTTATCATCTTTAAAACGCATACGCCAACTTATGCGAATAAACAGGCATATTACTGAACGTTTATTCTCATAGTTTGGCGTAAAAACCAGGCTGCTCTGTTCTGAATAATATGTCGAACATTAGGCTCTCGCCGATTGACTTCACGAATACCAACGAAAAGTTTCACCCAGCAAAGCTCCCATTTGATTTTGACGATATCTACCATCGGACTTATCAGTCCAGAAAATGTTCGACTCTTTCAAGAGCGTCAGTTGGAAAAATAAAGCAAGAATGTTGCAGTTACAGTTTCTACTGTAAGGTGTAGAGAGACCTGAACATAAAATTGACCCAATTGGGGCATGAAGAGTGCAAACGTTGTCAAGCCCATCGTGTTCACAAAGAGCAGACAGGTCATTCTGCTAAAGCTGATGATAATGATCAAGGAGTATCAACAACGAACTAAGTTTAATGCGAGTTGTGTTTGAGTTGGAAGGATCACGTATCACGAGCGAATGCTGGGTGAGAAGAATATTATAGCGATCGGTCAAATGCTAAAATCAACAAGTCGGTTTTCTCTATTGATCTTCAAAAGGTAACTTTTTATGCATATCAGTCGTTGTGAAATACTTATATCTCATTTTATGACTGTAGGTGGTCCAGCTTCCTAGAATGGAATCATTCAAAAAGTAATTTTCGCCTAGCACTTCGCTTAGCACATTTGTTCACTGAGAGCTTTCTATGCCAAAGTTGCCATTTATGCATTCATATCATTGTTTGGCCAGTACAACGATACTCTGTCCAGGGAAGTCGAGAAAGTTTCCTGTAAATTTTCATGGAATTGAATCAGGGCACCTTCAGAATGGTCTTGCTTTGTAATCCTACGCGCATACACGCAGAGTTTTTTAGCCCTGATGAAGGCCGAGATGGTGTTATGGCGGCCTTTTAATTACTCGGAAAGCTGTGAGCTTTCGGAACGTGTACAATAAATGATGACGTCAATTTCAACACTCATTTGCTAGTTCTTTATGCAATTTTATTACCTGTGGTTTTGATTATACATCAAAATTCCAGGCTCATCCCTTTCCACTTTCTCGCCAAGGAAAAAAATCCATCAACTCTATCCCATTTTCAACTCCAGATGTCTATAAAGGCAGTATGAGGGATACAGTATTACTGATCGTAAGGAACTGGCCAGGTGTTTTCCAGAGGTCGATAGATGGCACGTATGAATGTAATCTCTAATCTGCTTACCCTGGTGCATTCAACTTCACTTACAGCCACCCGTGATGTTATATGTGGAGAGACGTCATTCATGCGACCAAATGGTGCTTACGCCAAACCGTTCTTTTCAATTTAAAGGGTGATACGGTCAAAATTTGGTCAAGGGAAAACGCGTGTAAATCGGTGAAATCGTTTATTTAAAAAATCAAATTAAATTTCTTTTTCAAGTTCAATTAGTAAAAAATTCAGGAAAAATATTCAGCTAGGCTTCCGCTTTTCCAAATCCGAATTGCCGGGCCTTACGCTTGACTCCTGCCATCAGATTTTGTACAGCCACCTTGCCCACCTTCTTCGCCGCAGAAAGCCAGTTTGCCTTGAACTGCTGCTCGTCCTTAGCAGTTTTTTTGGTCTTCTTTAGTTTCCGCTTGACATAGCCCAGTATTTCTCAATTGGGCGGAGCTCTGGCGTGTTGGGAGGGTTCTTGTCGCCAGGAACCACCTGCACGTTGTTGGCGGCGTACCACTCCATGGCCTTTTTACCGTAATGGCAAGATGCCAAATCCGGCCAAAACAGTACGGAACAACCGTGTTTCTTCAGGAAAGGCAGCAGACGTTTATTCAAACACTCTTTCACGTAAATTTCTTGGTTGACAGTCCCGGAAGCTATGAAAATGCTGCTTTTCAAGCCACAGGTACAGATGGCTTGCCAAACCAGATATTTCTTTACGAACTTTGACAGTTTCGTGTGCTTGAAAATATCTGCTACCTTTCTCCTTCCTTTTGCCGTATAAAACTCCTGTCCCGGAAGCTGCTTGTAGTCGGCTTTGACGTAGGTTTCGTCGTCCATTACCACGCAGTCAAACTTCGTCAGCATCGTCGTGTACAGCCTCCGGGATCGCGCTTTGGCCATCGTATTTTGTTTATCATCGCGATTTGGAGTCACTACCTTCTTGTAAGTCGATAGTCCGGCTCGTTTTTTGGCTCGATGCACGGTTGTAGACGATACACCCAGCTTATTTGCGGCATCTCGGAGAGATAGGTTAGGGTTTCGCTTGAAACTACCGGCAACTCTCTTTGTCGTCTCAGCGGCTTCCGGTTTTCGATTTCCCCCGATCCAGACTTCCTGGCTGTCGACAAACGTTCCCCAAACACTTTAATTACATTTGTAACGGTTGATTTGGCAACTTTTAGCGATTTTGCCAACTTTGCGTGCGAGTAGCACGGATTTTCGCGATGCGCGAGCAAAATTTTGATACGCTGCTCTTCTTGCTTGGACGGCATTTTGACAACTGAAGAGTGAATTCCAAAATCAAAATAGGAGCAACATTCTACACACACACACCTTCAAAATGAGGGGTGTTCAGGTTTTTTAAATGCAAAATTGAAAGAAATACGTCAAGTTGATATTGACCAAATTTTGACCGTATCGCCCTTTATCTCACAATTTTCGAAGAAACTTTTTTGTTTTTACTTGGAGGCAATGTAA
>JASCZW010016489.1:0-18603 GCA_034211315.2 Aedes japonicus | reverse complement strand
TTTTTTTTTTTATAATCATTTATTTGCACAGGCTCAATCGAATTAACTTTACAGAGCCAAATTTTCATATTTTTTTACATCATTTATCTTAAAACTAAAGTTAGGAGGAAAGAGCCGATTACTCGCGGCCGTCTCGAGGTTAATAGGAATTACAAATTACGGATGGGAAAGAGGGTGGGAATTTAAAGTATGGTTTACATAACACATTAAATTTAAATTCTAAATTATCTAAACACTTATAACTATACAATTTATGGTTTTCTTTTGACTTGAACATTTCTTGAAAAAGAAAAAAAAACACACACATACACACACATATAAAAAAACTTATACTAAACATACAGGTTAAACTAACTACAATCTAATGCTAATGTTAGTCAAAAACACATAAATGAGTTTCATGTACTCCAAATCACGTACAGCCAAAATATCTCGAATTGGCACATTGGGTTGTCTACCTCGAGCCCGAAGGGAATCATAAAGTTCAGATCTGACTCCACAATGTTCAGCACAAGACCAAATAACGTGGTCTGCGTCTTGATAGCCTTGTCCACACTCACAGAGATTGCTGTCGCTCAGCCCAACCCGGTATAAATGAGCGTTCAAAGAATAATGATTGGACATGAGGCGAGACATGACACGAATGAAGTCTCGACCCACATCCATCCCGCTAAACCAAGATTTCTTCGACACCTTTGGGATGATAGAATGTTGCCATCGCCCCAAATCTCCTTTACTCCATTTATACTGCCAGCTGACGAGTGACTGTTGACGAAAAATAGGAAAAATTCGTTGAAGGCGATTTGTCGATCACAAATATCGCCTTCCATAGCGCCCACCTTTGCAAGCGAGTCCGCTTTCTCATTGCCCGGAATCGAACAATGAGATGGGACCCATACAAAGGTGATGATAAAATAACGCGAAGATAAAGCACTTAGAAGCTCCTGTATTTTCATGAGAAAATACGAGGAGTGCTTTACCGGCTTCAATGAGCGAATAGCCTCTATAGAACTGAGACTATCCGTGAAAATGAAAAAATGATCCGGTGTTAGTGAGGCAACAATTTCTAGCGTAAAATGTATTGCCGCTAATTCAGCGACATACACGGAACAAGGAGCTTGAAGTTTACGGTTGGCGCTATAAATTTCATTAAATATACCAAAGCCTGCTGACTCCTCTATCAAAGATCCGTCAGTGAAGAACGATTTAGTGGAATCAACTTGGCCAAACTTAGCAGCAAATATCACCGGAGCAATCATAGGACGATGATGCTCTGGGATTCCACGAAGCTCCTGCTTCATGGATAAATCAAAATGAATCGAATTGTCGAAATCGGAGAAGCAAACACGATTGGAAATGTTCGGCGAAGGGCTGACATCCTGTGTTATGTACAAATGGTACAAGGTCATGAAGCGGGTTTGAGGATTCAACTCAAGGAGCTTCTCAAAATGTTCGATTACCTGAGGGTTCATAACTTCACACCTGGTGAGGAGCCGGAGAGATAATTCTGTAAACCGATCCGAGAGTGGCAACATGCCAGCCAGCACTTCAAGACTCATGGTGTGAGTCGAGTGCATGCAACCTAACGCGATACGAAGACACCGATACTGAATACGTTCCAGTTTAATGAAGTGCGACCGAGCCGCTGACTGAAAACAAAAACTACCGTATTCCATAACCGACAAAATCGTTGTCCGGTACAACGTTAGAAGATCTTGCGGATGCGCTCCCCACCAGGTTCCGGTAATTGTGCAGAGAAAATTGATCCTTGGCTGGCACTTTCGCTTCACATACTCAATATGGGATCTCCAGGTGCACTTTGAATCGAACCAGACCCCAAGATATTTAAATGACATAGAATGAGTTATCGGCTTACCCCAAATTTGAAGCTTCGGTTGTGCAGGGTTATGCTTCCTAGAAAAACTACCAACTCAGTTTTCTCCGTAGAGAATTCGATACCTAGCTCTAGAGCCCAAGTAGACAAATTGTCCAAGGTATCCTGTAAGGGTCCTTGCAGATCGACCCCATTGGGTCCCGTGACAGAACACTACGCCGTCATCTGCAAGTTGTCTCAACGTACAGTTGTCACCTAGACAACCGTCAATGTCTTTGACATAAAAATTATACAAAAGGGGGCTTAAACATGATCCCTGGGGAGACCCATGTAGCTAAATCGTGAAGCTGTAGAGGTTCCATGAGAGAAGCTCATATGTTTCTCTGACAGCAAATTGTACAAAAAATTGTTCATTAATGGTGAAAAGCCACAAGCGTGGAGTTTATCTGAAAGAACTTCAACAGATACTGAATCAAAAGCCCCTTGATATCCAAGAATACAGAAGCCATTTGCTCTTTTTAGCAAAAGCTAACTGAATATCTGTGGAAAGCAACGCGAGACAGTCGTTCGTTCCCTTACCCCTACGGAAACCATATTGAGTATCTGAAAGCAGGTTGTTCGTCTCAACCCATTTGTCCAGACGGAAGAGGATCATTTTCTCCAACAACTTTCGAATACAGGATAACATCGCGATGGGTCGATAGGAGTTGTGGTCGGACGCGGGCTTACCAGGTTTTTGAATGGCAATAACTCTCACCCGTCTCCAATCATCCGGTACAATGTTGAGTTCCAGACACTGATTAAACAAGTTCAACGTGCGCCTCTTCGCGACGTCTGGGAGGTTCTTAAGCAAGTTGAACTTGATCCTATCAGCCCCTGGAGCCGTATTGCCACACGAAAGGAGTGCGAGAGAGAACTCTACCATTGAAAAGGGTTGGCTAATCTCATCTATCGAACTCGTGTTTTCGCGAGGAATCATCCGTGCCGGCACAGAATCTGGACAAACTTTTCGCGCGAACTTGAGGATCCATTGGTCCGAGTACTCCTCGCTCTCGTTGTTCGTAGTTCGGTTACGCAACCTTCGCGCCGTGTTCCAAAGAGTACTCATCGACGTTTCGCGCGATAGCCCGTTCACGAATGTTCGCCAGTAACCGCGTTTCTTGGCCTTGATGAGGCTCTTAAGTTCGCGTTCGAGAGCCGTGTATACTTCGAAGTGCTCAGGTGTTCCACGTCTACGGAAAACTTTAAACGCGTCGGACTTTTACGGTAAACCTCGGTGCATTGCTGATCCCACCATGGAGAAGGAGGTTTCCTGCGAGATGACGTCCCTGGAACTGGTCGAGTTTGAGCTTGAAGCGCGCTGTTTAAGATCAGGTTGGAGAGGAAGTTATATTCTTCCAGCGGTGAAAGCCTTTCTACCGTCGTTACGGCTTCATCTACTGCTGTCTTAAACTTTGTCCAATCGATGTGACGGGTAAGATCATACGTGACGTTGACAGATTTCGACGAATTGAACCCGGTGGCAACCGAAATTTTTATGGGCAAGTGATCACTACCGTGGGGATCTTGAATCACATTCCATGTGCAATCCAACGATAATGAATTCGAACAAAGTGTGAGGTCTAATCTACTGCCAACTGAGGATGTACCAGCCAAACGTGTTACTTCTCCATTGTTAAGAACTGTCATATTGAAGTTGTCACAGAGGTCATATATCAGGGAAGACCGGTTGTCATCGTACAGTTCTCCCCAGCCTGTACCGTGAGAGTTAAAATCTCCCATGACCAACCGCGGAGCAGGAAGAACCGAACAAACATCTGAGAGTTGTTTTCGGTTAATGGAGGCTCTTGGAGGAATATAAACGGAAGCAATGCAAAGGCTTTTATTTTTAATAACAGCCTGACATGCGACAACTTCAATACCTGGAATAGGAGGAAAATTCACTCTATAGAAGGAGTAGCACTTTTTGATCCCCAAAAGTACTCCTCCTCCACGTGAATCCTCACGATCAAGACGAATAATATTGAAATCATGAATCGGAAGATTGATTTCGGAGGAGAGCCATGTTTCACAAAGAGCGAATGCATCACAACCGGTAGTGTGAGCTAAAAATTTAAAAGATTCCAATTTAGGAATCAAACTTCGACAATTCCACTGAAGAACAGTGATCAAATCCCCGACCTCATTTGGAAAATTATCCATCGAAGGAAATGATAGCTGCAAGGATGGGCCACTTTAATGTTAATTTCTGCAAAAAGGTCTTCACTGTTGGAAGCATTGCCAAAACAATGCTTTTGAGAGGGTCAGAAATTTCGAGGTACTTAAAGATACCTTCGGCAATGTCATCAAATGAGAACAGCCCACTAGAGGAGGGGGCTTCTGTTCTTAAAATTGGGGCTTCAGGGTTTTGGATGTCCCCGGGAGAGATGGAAAGTCCTGGGTGTAGTTAGTACTACGAAAACCAGGTGGATTAGGATTTTCCTTTTTCCACCTTTTCTTGAATTGGGCAAGCTGGTTTTGGGCTCCGGTTCAGCAACTTTCCGTGGGCGGACGCGTCTTCGCTTCCGTGAAGCACCTTCCGGAAAGCTGAATGATGTTCCTCTTCAGCCAAATCAAAGTCAGACTCGTCATCTGACAGAGGAGCAAAGGGATTTGTATTGACATTGGGTGATGGTGAGGCTTTCTTCAGCATTTCGGCGAAAGATTGCCTGGAACGCTGTTTTAGCGAGCGTTCTAATTTTTCCCGCGTTGTTTGTACGCCGGGCAAGATGAGAGAGCATGTGGAGGAGTTTCCTTGCAGAAAGCGCATTTTGGTGTGCTGTCTGCACAGGCGCCATCCTCGTGCTTCTCCCCACAATTAGAGCAGCGTGCCTTATTGCTGCAATGGGAGGTCGTATGTCCCATCTGCTTGCACTTTTCGCAGATCATTACCCGAGGTACAAACAACCGCACAGGTAGTCGAAGTTTTCCCAACTCGACGTATTGAGGGAGGGCTGAACCAGAAAAAGTCACACGAAACGAGTCTGAGGGGGTAAATTTCTTTTCACCCTTAGTGATCGATACGGTGCCTAGTTTTTCGCACATCGAGTATCTTGACTGAAGGAAGCAGAGGGTTCTTAAATCGACCAACCCCTGCTTCAACAGGATCTCAGGGGTCAAACTCGCTTCGGAGACCACACCTTCTATCTCAATACCTCGAGCTGGGATGTACACTAAATACTCCAGTGTAAAAAATTGAGAGACAGCAATTTCGTTAGCTTGTTTAAGGTTGGACACAACGACTTTTAACTTATTGTGTCTCACCTTAATTATCTCGGTCACGGCCGAGAATCGTTTCGTCAGATCGTTTGAAATCTGGTAAATGTTGAGAGGTTTCGTTTTGGGCCGAAAATAGACAACCCAAGGACCAGATGAACTATCTGGATAAGCACGCGATCGGGTAACTTTGAGAGCTACCCCATCATTTTGCGCCATAGATGATTCATCTTCCGATAAATCATCCATGGCTCGCTTGTGGGAGCTTATGGCTCAACCACTAACGTAGTTATCTACAATCAATCACAGATACACAAATTAAACCTAAGCACACACACACTCACACACTCTCAGTCACTCTCCACAGTCACACAAACACAAGAGCGAGAAACAAAACTTATCTTATATACTAATAAAAAACTTATCTTATATGTATCACTGATCTACTGCAGACGGGCGACGAATGTGCTGCTGCTGCTGCCGAGCGACGATGAGTGGCCGCGTGTACCGTCTAGGCGTGGAGCTGAACGATGATGATGATATTGTTGGTCGGTGGTGGTTAGCAGATGAACGATTGCACGCTACACACAATGGACTGCTGGTGTGCGTGCCGTATAGATGCGGAGCAAAATGGCTTTTAGATCGGGGCAATATTGCTAATTGCAATTAATGACGTTGTTGCCCTGCTAGATCACACAACGTTTTCTTCTTCAGAAACGGAATTTCACTCGCGATCAAGAAAAACTAAATGAAACTGACTTGAACTGATAATAACACCTACTAAAAAACTTCCAAAGCTACGGAGAGCGGATCGAACGAACTGTACCGTTCGCTTGTTCACTGGGCAATGATTTATCCATTTTCACGAAATGATTTTTTACAGCACTGATCTTGATATCAAATGCCATGCACATTATTTCCAGTGAAAACAAGATGTACAGATACTGATATCAAGAGAGTCTATATCACGTTATATAAGTTGTAGTGTGAAAGGGGTATTGCAGCTTTTTCGAAACCAACTGGGATTACAATTCTAACGAAAATTTCTTTTTAAGAGCAAACACTTTTTGATAATTTCTCGCATGAAGTCCAATTTGTATATCAAATATGTGCTCAGCAAACGACGGAGTGAAGCTAAGTTGTCCCCCTATCACTTATATGGCAGTTCATTGTTTCTGAATCTAACTCAAATCAATAGCAAAAAGAACAGCTACCGAGCAAGAGGTATCTTGGTTCGATACCAGCATTAAAAAAAATGTACTTTTTCAAAAACAAAAAGTGGACATATTTAAAATGCATACAAGAAATTCGATCTCTCTATCGGTGAGCAGGAGCGAGTAACTTGTTAACTGGCTGCATGAAAGAAAGCTGCATAAGACGTAAAATTCCTCAGTATAATAGCATAACACCCCGTTCGCACTACAACCTATATTCATGTGATTTTCTCAAGCTCGAATAGTGGCCAACACTCAATTCTTATCACATAATGAACAGTTATATTTAATAAATAAATTAAATATCTCATTATATCTGTTTATGGTGAAGATGCTAGTAAGCCTTTGCGTGAAACTTCAAGAGCACAAATCTTGTTCTCTACAAAACATACAGTTATGAAATCGCTACTCCTAGTTTTAAACGTTACAACGAACGTCTTTTGCAGAATCATTTAAGATAGCTTGTTTTATATATGTACTATAAAAGCTTTCAAAGTATACCTCGTTCAGAGCGATTTGTAACGGTCAAATTTGATTTGAAGATGAATTAAACCCACGCAAAATAATTGAGTTGAAAATACTTTCCCATTGCTGCTGCCAGAGCTTAAAAATATCATATTCAACTTTCAAATTGCACCCTAACTGAGTCAAAATATTAGTCATCACGCACTGTTCCTAGCGAACATGAAGTAAACACAAATTTGCCTTCATGAATCTCTTGTGCAAGATGAGTAAACTTGTTTTGTGTTGCTTTACTTTGATCATTCATTCGTTCTAAAAAGCAGTGAATGTACGTAAGTGCAAACAACTCATTCAATTTCAACGTTCTACCGTGAAGACGAAAGAACAGTCATTCATTTGGAGAATCAATGAAGTGGAAATAACCAAAACTTTTCAAATCGATCCTGCAAATGCCTTTTCTCGAACAAATGCCCCACAAACTCTGTAGCGATTTCGGCCATTTGGCCTTTTGGCTTCCTTTGCCTTCAGCCATGTTCGGGAATACTTAAAATCCTGTGGCAAAAAAAAATCACTCACGAACGCTAAAATGAATGACTGGTTACCAGAACATTCAGTCAAGCAACCAAAATCTCTTGAGGCTTGAATAGCCGTGTGCTTTGCTGTGGTGTGAATGAGCTGTGTGGAACACAAGGACAACGGAATGACTGAGCATAGCAAAATAAGTAAACACGAATATATTGTGTGACTGATTTAACGAAATGAAGAAAGCGAAAATTGTACCTAGTGAATATTTTTTTTTACTCGTCGTTCACGACAGGTGTCAATTTTTTCGAGCTCTGGCTGCTGCTACTAGAAAACTGTCTTCAAAAACATTATTCCATACGTTTGCAAAATGCTTTTTAAATATACTTTTGTAATAAAATTACACCAAATAAAGTTCATGGATTTGCTGTGAAACATTGTGAAAGCACTACCAAAGAAAAGCACTTCTTAGTTATTTAGAGTAGACTTGTCAACAATAAGAATTGGAGTACCAAAGAAACCAAGAACAAGTGTTCGAATCCCCAGCTAGCGGTGATATGTTTGCTTCAAAGCATATGTTTTATTAGGTTTCATTTTTTTAGGGTAACAACGGTATATGACTTTAACTGATTTCGTTTATCTGTTTTTGAACAGTATTTCCAACTTTTCTATAAAAAGCTGTGTTGCTACACATTCAGATTTTTTTACAGAAATCTGTTATATTTTACCGAATTTCCAACAGTTGAACGTTTGGTAATCCTTTTTAACGGATTTCGGTAAAATTTAACCGAAATCTGCTAATTTTTTTTGTGGGAAATACATAATACGTGTGCTCTCGGCTAAGTTCTTAACTTGTATCTTCACCTTATGAATTTTCATGATTATGTTGATGATGAAACGAGCCAAATTGTGTTGCCGTTTTGTGTCAACCAGAACCTTTGTTCGATTGATCGCAGTAGACTGTGTATCAATAGTGGCGTGTTTTGTTTTGCTTGCATTTTCTACGGAAAGTTACTAACCTTTTAGTGGTGTGAAAGATTTTCGTGATTTGGATCGAGGGTGGTTTGTAGCGTTACCAATGATCGATTGTGGCTGTATGAGATTTGTTGTTGGTATAAAACATGAAGAATTAGAGTGAAAATCAAAAGAACTACAAAATGTGCAAGATCCAAATTTCGTAAATTTTATGGACAAGTTGATTAAAGATTTTTTGAAAAAAGTTCGATGGAAATTTTCAAAGTAAAGTTTAGTTTGACTAACTAACGAACTTCTGTCCTTAGATTCTGTTCAGCCACCGCATTCATTTTGTTCGTCACAGAACAAAGAGCACTTCATGATTTTTTTTTGTATTTTGGCCGGAGGCAAAATCAATTAAAAACAGTTTGGAGCAATCGTGTTGCTTCAGTTAAGGCAGCAGATGTTTTTTTTTTCAAGGACTCATTCACGTTAATTTCAAGATTGCATTGAAAATGTCAATTTGTTAAGTCACAGATAAAGAAAACCTATCTGTCACCTTTCCCCTCCCGATAGCAGTATGTACTTCCTGTCAAGGAAGCTGTTTGAAGTCTGCCTTGACAAAAGTTTCGTCGTCCATCAACATCATCGTGTACAGCTTCCTGGATAGTATTTGGTTTAACGTCGATATTTGAAGGCACTACTATCTTGAAAGCTGACAACTCAACTCGTTTTATAGCTCGATGCACTCCCAGCTTGCTTGCGACATCACGGAAAGAGAGGTGGCAGTTTAGCAAAATCAGTGGTAATTTTTGTCATCACTGTGGCTTCCAGCTTTCGAAACTCCCTCAATCCAGGCTTTCAGCAAACGGGGAACTCCTATTACGTTGGAAATATTTAATTGATTTGGCCACTTTGAACGGTTTTGCTTACTTGCCGTGGGAGTGGTTCAGAGTTTCACGATGCGCGAGTAATGCATTGCTTCTCTTGCATGGCTTCCAGCCAATAACTGAAAAACTGAAAAGCAATAGTCAAAATTTCAAATTGATGCTTCGTTTTGCGTGCACAAACCTACAAAATGAGGGTTGTTTAGGTTTTTTAAACGCATAATTTAAAAAAATGCACAAGTTTAAGTCGATTAAATTTTGATCGGTACGACCTCACAACGACTACCAAATGTCCCACTGCAATTGAAAAATTGTGGGCAATTTTCAAATGGAGCCGTCTTAAAATATAAATTTATCAGCAGTTCTATACAACAAAATTAATTTATAACAAAATTAATAAATACACTGAAAAATAAAATTATTCTGACAGCCGCGTAAAATTTTCCTTCGTTCAATTGCAAGCCAGAGTAAACGTAAACAACGAAATTGTTTGCAATCTTTAATGCAACAAACCTGATTCAAGCGATATTTTGCAAAAATTTACATGAAATATCACGTGGAGTTATTTCAAACATGTGCATTGGATATTGCATAAAATGACATGAAATTTTTCAAACTGTGCATGTGGAGGAACCCAAGATAAATATTCAAATGAACTGAATTCGTTTTAGATTTAGTGTTTTGAGATTGAAAGCATTGAATCCGAAGAAACGTGCGTTGGATTGGAAAAAATCCCTTAATTTTTCGGCATTTTGCCGCTAATTAGCTGAATAGCTGTTTGATCTCTGAAAAAGTTCAAGACCAATTCACATGAACCATAACTTCAGAATTGGCCGATACTTTCCCCGAAAAAAGGCAAACCGATTGAGAAGTCCAACATGTTGTCAATATTGTGTAAAAAGAGAACTTGTCCATGTAGTCAAACGCGTCAAAAAAAACTGAAGGATTCAGATTTGCAGCCGATCAACTGGATGAACTCATCAAGGAGAGATAACTGCTGGAATTCTGGACAACCAAGAGAAGGAAACGAAAAATAATAGAAATGAAAAAAAAACAGAGCATGAATAGTAAGAAAACCACTTACGTTAGTGCTGATATCTATGCAATTATCAATAAATATTGAATTTATACTACTGAAAACGTGCCATGATCAATACAGAAAATTTTGACATAATGGAAGTACAAACATGAACATAATACAAATATCCAGTTGATGTTAGTATTATGATTATGCGTGGCTTGTTTTCCTTGAATTTACCTCTGAATAGACGTGAGTGACCAAACATTCAGAAATAGGTCATTGGATCTCAACAGAGCTATCATCTTTCAACTCACGTGCTAAAAATGATAGCAGAATGTGTTTAGAATAATAGCAATATTAATGATAGCTGCAGACATCCTCCATAAAAGTACTGCCGGAGAGTGGGCGTTGACCTGTAGTCCCCCCTTACACAAACAGCCAAGCAAACTGTAGCAAAAAAAAACAACCGGCGGCCAGTTTACGTGCGGAATGAGAAACTCAGCAACCTCCAAGCTAGTTGTCGGAGAGACAGAAGACGTGTCCAGAGAGCTACAACTGAAGCAAACCGAGAGGTGCTTATGGTGGTGTTAACCGGATGGAATACTTAACATATCTCTGAAGTTGGCGATTCAGGCTCTTACAGAAATGTTCAGGTATGTGCTGCAGACATTTCTAGAGTAAGGCCATTTCCCGGACAGGCGAAAAATACAGAAGTAAGTTTTGCTGCCGAAGCTAGGAACGCCTCGGATGCTTGGGAAAGGAGAGGGAGAGGGAGAGGATCATCCACACCAGGCTGACGAAATTTACCGAGAGCGAGCACGGGCTATTGATGATGCAATTCGGTTTCTGGAAAGAGAACTGGATGCTATTCGAACAGTGATCGAGACAGTCGTAAAGTTTGCCAACCAGAACGCCTTCAATTGCTACAGAAAGGAGACATAGCCGAGTCACTGCACAGAATAAGGGTTCCTGATTACCTGTGTAGAAATCTGAACCCGTTTCTTTCAGAACCGGGAGCTGATCTATGAGACCTTCGTGGGGAACAATTCGGTGAACATTACGGCGGAAGTTCCACAAGGTTCCGTCTTTAGCCCAACACTTTGGAAAGGGATGTACAACAGGATGCTGACGCTGAAGTTTCCCAAAGGCGTAGTGATCGTTGGCTTTGCGAACGATATCGTATTATCAGTGACAGACAAAACACTGGAAGAAGTGGAAATGCTGGTGACCGAAGCAATCGGCATAATTGAAAACTGGAAGCAGGGGTTGAAGCTGCAGATAGCCCACCATAAAACGGAGGTGTTGCTGTTTAGCAACTGCAAAGCGGCACAGCGAGCAGAAATCGTCATCGGAGGGCATGCCATAGCCTCGAAGTGACCGACTGAGCTTCAACAGCCACGTAGATAATGCCTGGGGAAAGGAAGCAAAGACCACCAATGTGGTAGTCATGCCGAATCTAGCAGTCGTTAGCGGCGGTTAGCGGCTACTGGCTAGTGTATCATCATCGCTACTGGCATACGGAGGTCCACCCTGGGTCGCGGCGCTGGTAACCACGTTCCGTCTCATGGTCATGCGAGTTGCGAGTGCGCAGAACTATTTCATCGTAGGCAGCATGCGTCATTGCCGGATTGATCACAATTGGCATCACTCTGGCGGAGGACAGTGAGTGTTTTCAGCGGAGAAATATCAAAGAAGTTCGGAAGTTGGTGAGAGCGGAGTCGATGACAAATTGGCAGCAAGAATTAGACACAAAGAAGAGCGGTCGATGGACGCACCAACTCATACTGGATCTGTCGATCTGGATGAAAAGGAAGCATGGAGAGATGAACTTCTACCTTACCCAGTTTCTATCTGGCCATGGTTGAATCAGGCAGAAATTACATGGATTTGGACACGCAGCGTCACCCTTCTGTCCGAAGTTCACAGGTGTCCAAGAGACACCGGAGCGCGTTGTCTTTGACTAGCCATGATTCAGATCATTGTGAAGCGAGATACTTGCCATCAGCGGGCCAGACACCAGCTCAGTTGACCTCGTCTATGAACGTTTGTTGAAATATTTCAAGCTGAACAATGCATAAGGTCCTAATTAACATTGTAAGACTCTCTTCGTCGACTTTCTTTTTGCGTTCCTACGGCTATGTAAAAACATATTCAAGTATTTTAAACATACAGTACGGTAATGTAGAGTGTAATTACGGATCCAAGTCGTCAAAAACATCAGCAAATCGTTAAATAGACAAACTTTTAACGAAAGAGATAGTTGACAAAGATAATTTCTCAATGTTACTTAGGACCTAAGGCATTGTTCAGCTTGATTTGTCTTGAATTTTACTGAATTCCTGGTAAACAAACATAATTAAATAACTTATAATTATAATTTCTATGTTGTAATGTTTGAACTGAAGACTATTTGTTTAAGATCCTAAATGCGTTAAATAATTTATTGGTGTTAGATGATCAAGGGTGATTAGGATTCTTATTGTTCTGCTATTTTTAGTTGCAGTTGTTAGGAAAGGATAGTTTTGTTTTCCACATGAGCAAATACCCTGCCAAATGTAATGTAATACTGAATATTTAAAACCATATTTCTTAAATTTAACGCTCTGCAAAATATCCTACCTGGGCAGCAAAAACCAAAGAGGAAAACTGACTAAGGGTTAAACTATTTAATTTAATTAACAATTTCGAGACGTATTTCAATTTTTATTTACATTAAGAAACGTAGATTACAAAGACAAAACATAAATTTCATACATTTCAACTCGAACTCGACATAAGATGTGTTTGAATTTATTATCTCGTCCCTTTCCACTGCACTATGGTCCAGATCACGAATTTACGAGGAAACATGCTCCAAGCGCCTAAACTTGAAACTTTACAGCAAAGTGCCCAAGTAGCACACCATGATCATAATTAGTTGCAGCAACTTGATTATGACTAACAAAGGCACATTTATGTTTTCTCAACTTAATGGCAACATGTGTGCTACTAGGGTGATGTTCTACAATATGGTTCGTATCATCAAGGCTCATTTTTTGATGTTAATTAATATTAGGGTGGTCCTCATTTTCACGGAAATACAGAAACTAACTTTTTTGTTTGCAGAAATAGACGTTTACAATCTTAAGCAAAGTTGTAGCGCAGAAAATTTCATGAAATTTTCATACATATATTTTGTTGCAGCTTAAGAATTGACCGATTTAGAGCAATTTTCCCTCATCAAATTAGGGTGTTCCATAAAAATATGTTTTTTTGCCGTTCCTTTTTTATTTCAATTCGCACCGTTGAGTTGTGTTCAAACGAGTTTTAGTGATTTTAAAGAAGCGTACTTTGGTATACAAACTTTGTTGATTTTAATGATTGGGGCAAACACAAAAAAAAATTTAAAGACGTCATTTAAAAGGTCAATTTATATTGTTTAACATATGTGAAAACTAAAATTATGTTATTTCTGTATCTTGAGAAAATTACATTTGAATCTGGGATGGTTTGAGAAGAAAAACTTCAATAACTATTGATTGGTTAAAGCTAGCGGCAAAGTTAATATACCAAAACACGCGCATTTAAAAGTTCTACAACTTGGTTTAACACAATTTAACGATGAAAATTTATATAAAAAAGATAGGACAGAAAAACTTTTTTTTATGGTACACCCTAAGTTGAGGAGGGAAAAGTTGCTCTAAATCGGTCCACAAAAAAAAGTTTTTCTGTCCTAACTTTTTTATTTAAATTTTCATTAGTAAGTTGTGTTGAGACGAGTTGTAGAAAACTCCAAATACGCGTGTTTTGGTATATTAACTTAGTCGCTAGCTTTAACCAATCAATAGTTATTGAAGTTTTGCTTCTAAAACCATCCCAGATTCAAATGTAATTTTCTCAAGATATCTTGCATCAAATTTAGTATTCGGTTAACCATATGAACTCAGTTTTGAGTCGTTTCTGACTTACTTTCGTCAAAAGTAAAGTCACCCTAATTAACTGGGATTGACAAGTCGACTAATCAAAAACAACCATTTGATTTGAGTCGATGTTTCGATTTGTGAATCCCAGCTATATTTACTCAAATTTGGGTGACTCCACTTTGGATGAAAGTTAGTCAAAAACGACTCAAAACTGAGTGAAAATGGCTGGCCGTGTAGAAGATTCAATATCGAGAAACATTACAAAAACTCACTATCACATAATAACCGTTATCGTGTTAGCATCACTACTCAATTACTGCTCCATCGCCTTGTCCAATGATGATCAATTAATCATGTAATATTTTCCTCTCTTTCTCCCCTTTCAGGTAAGCGGAAACGTGAAGATAATCCCCGCCATAACAGCCGACGAAGAAACTGGTCGAGCTTCCATCGCGCGTCGGTGGGATGTGATGACGATGTGTCAAATGAATGGTTGTAAGTGCCTGTAAAACCTGCCATAGCCGTTATTAACGTGCGTTCGCTGCCCGTCTGAAGCTGATAGCGCAGCTCTGCGGCTGACGACGGAGATGAGGGGTTATTAGTCGCCATCATGTACCTTCCCCGCCGAGTGCAGGATTGCGCAACGTTCGCTGTCTGGTTGTCACCTCGCACCTATAATTGCAACCGTGCACTCAATTGTCTCGTTAGCTCCATCGAAATTACCACCAACCAGCAGCGTTTGATTTGCGTATCGTCGTTGTCGTCTTTATGGCGCTGAAGAGATAACTATCGGACAAATTAGCTACCGACCGACCCCCCGCATGTATTCTCGATGACCTTATCCTAGAAAAGTTTCAAAGAACTTGGCGACCGCTGTGGCTACGGCGTGGCATTAGAATTTTTCAACACCCGTGGTAATGGTGGTGATGGAGGAGGTACCCTTGACTTTAGAGACACGGTGCATAAAGAACATGTATCCCCCCTCCCAGTCAGTGCAGTGCAGAGGGGCGTATCCACCTGTTGTTGGCTTTCATTATGTTTTCCCTTTTTTTTCGCACGCCACTTTTCGATGCACCCCTTTGCAGTTTGCTTGAGGTGTTTCTTTTTTGTGTTTTCATGTTTCGATCGCTTGTTGTCGATTGTGCTTCACGCAGTTAACTGCTTGATTGCTAATTGACAACGGTGGGCATTCCAGTAGCGCATTACGTGTGGTGGACTGGTGGTTGCTACTGCAGTGGATGCACGTTTGTGGAATGTCAGCTGCTTCAAAGGGTTCTTACTGATTGTCATAGTAAAAATTAAAATAAATCGAATGCAAAGAACAAAACCAAACACATCGTTGAAGCATTCAAAAATCAGAAAAATATTATGTCCAATTACATTTACTTTATCGTAAGCAGATCGATTATGTGTGCCTCAGTTAATGCAGGGTGATAAAGTCTGTTCAATTTAGAAGTTGGACGCACAAAAAAATTTGGTTCGCCAAGAGAAAATAACATATAAAGAAGCTTATTGAATTATGAAATTCTAAGAAAAAATATGTTAAAAATTATCCGTCAACTTTTTGAAAAAAGTGTCGCTTCACATCTCTCGTCATTTCTTGAACCTCAAACTAATCAGCCATACATTAATTGTTATTTTATATATTCTCCGTGCGAGGAGTAACGATTATGATGTTGAAGGAGATGTTCGCTCATTACCATGAGGCACCAAGAGTGAACAACAAAGTTTTGGCTAGAATTGAAGATATGAAGAGAAAGTTTTGATAGTTCCGCTAGTGTGCGGCAGGCTCGGAAACATAGCAGATGTTTTAGGAAAATTGAGCGAAAAGGGCATGTGTACAGTGGTACTCGAACCAACGACATTTTGCCTAACATCCCACTGCGGGTAGGTTAAAGCACGGACTAAGTCTGCCATGAAGTCATCATCTGTCTATGTTTCCGAGCCTGCCGCACACTAGCGGAACTATCAAAAACTTTCTCTTCATATCTTTCAATTCTAGCCAAAAACATTGTTGTTCGCTCTTGGTGCCTCATGGTAATGAGCGAACATCTCCTTCAACATCATAATCAGCCATATTTTCGCATAATTTCTTCAACTTTGATGTTGTTTTGATTATTTTACCACATTTCTTCCACAACTTCCGCTCGATGATTGCCCATAATTTTCGTCTGATCGATATTTTTGACAATTTGGTGGGTGGATTTTTTTATCGATAAAAACGACATTATTTTACTTAAATCATTCGTAGAGCTAAGCAAAAATCAATTTTAAAGTAATTTCAATCGTCCATCAAAATAAAGGGTTTCCCGATCAAAATTGGTTCAAACAGTTCTGTGTGTGAGTCGATCAAAGTTTTTATGAATAAGCCAAATTCTTTTTCTTCTTCAGTTAAAACAGAATACAGGAGAAGTATTCAGTTAAGCTTCCCTTATACCGAATACGAATTGCCGTTTCTTTCGTTGAACACCTGACATAAGATTTTGTACAGTCTTCTTGTTAACTTTATTCGCCGCAGAACGCCAGTTTGCCTTGAACCGTTTCTTGCTCACAACAGCTTTTTGAGTCTTCCGCTTGACGATGGCCCAATATTGTTCGATTGCGTGGAGCTCCAGCGTGTTGGAAGAGTTCTTGTCCTTGGGCACCACTTGAACGTTGTTGGCAGCTTTCAACTCCATGGACTTTTTTCCGTAATGGAAAGATGCCAAATCCGACCAAAATAAAACGGAAAAGTTATGACGCTTCAGGAAAGTCAGTAGACGTTTTTGCAGGCACTCGCTCAGATAAATTTTCTCGTTTACGGTTCCGGTCGCAATTTAAACGTTGCTCTTCATGCCATAGGTACAAGTAGTCTGCCACACCAGATATTTCTTCGCAAACTTTTACAGTTTAATGTGCTTGAAAATATCTGCCACCTTTCCCCTTCCGGTTGTCGAAACACCCTTTATCACAATTTGATCATTGAATATGTTATCATTTAGGCTGCATAATCAGCCAAAATAACAAAAGAAATAACAAATTCATATTCGTTGGATACCACAATATTATCTCGTTTTATTATCATCGAGTTCATTTTGATAACAAATTGTGTGATATGAACAAATTTCTTGAAATAATTTCTAATTATGTTATCAACATGATATCAAATTCGTACACTAAAAACTTAAATAGTGCTTCTGGTGAGAAGCTCATTTTCATATTCGTCACATGCTGGTAATACTCAGCATAACGCAGCATGCTGATAGAATACAGTAACGTTCATCAAAAATCATCAATAAAAATTAATAGCAGATGATAACAACATTTGTCAATGTTTTTTTTTAATTAGTTCGTTTATTTGTTAAACTCAAGGATGCATTTGTCAATTTTAATAACTAAATTTGTTGTGCGATAGCAGGTAAATTCAAATTGGTAACTGTGATAACAAAACTTGTAACTTACTTGATATCAGTTTTTTACTTTACTTTCCTATGGTTTCGTGCACTTTCTGGAAGCTGCTGACCAGGTTTTCTTAAAGTCTGATAAATTGTAGAGCTCTGCACTTCCTTTTTTGAAGTTCCGCTTGACCATTGCCCTGTAGCGTTCGATCGGTCACAGTTGAGGACCGTTTGATGGGTTGATATATTTTTCACCAAAATCAACGTTGTTATCAGAAAAGCACTGTAGAGTTGACCTGGCATTACGAGCCAGACGAGAGGAAGAAACTCAAGCTTCTGATAGAGTGAAAGTGACCTCTTCTGCAAGCCCTCATTTTGATTAATTTCAGCAATTATTGTTCCTTTTGTATAAAAAGGGAAAAATTATGTGCAAATTGATTACCCCAAACGAGCACCCTCTCATCGAATTTATCCATCGCAGCAGCCTTATCTGCAATTAGGACACTGTTTTGAGCCGATGCAGTGTAGAATTGAGGTACCGGCAGTATTTTCTTTACGTACGTATTGTCATCCATCAAAACACACTCGGACGGGTGGTCGAAAACATGGTTGAATATCTTTTTAACCCTCTATTTGGCACAACACTTCTGCTTAGGAGATTGCTTTTATACTTGCAGCACCCTGTATATCTTCAAATCATTTCTCTTTTTAATTCGATGGACCATCATGATGGTGATCCTGTATTTCTTGGCCAAGTCACGAGTAGAAGATGATTCGTTTTGCTGAATGGGTATAACCCGATCAGAAGGGTATAACATAAAGCAAACAAAACCTTGTACGGCTAACTTTTTATGATTAAAATTTGTTAAAATCGTTTTCATCTGGATAATTGTAAAACATACTTATAACAGATTAAGATATAATATCATAAGAGGCTACAATATTTGTGAATAAATAGATCAATTCTAACAATAGCTGATATGATTTTGCTACATCGTAAGAAAAATGGTAAAAATTTGTTTCGTTTATGTTATATTTATATCATAGTTTGTTATAATTATGAAACCTTTTCAGGATTTTTTGTTACAATTTCTGTTATTTTAACCACATCTGCTATCTAAATTCTTACAACCACTGTTTTAAAAACAGCGTAACTGAATAACAAACATGAAGTA